>PVIH01010397.1:57014-75887 GCA_004025045.1 Sigmodon hispidus | reverse complement strand
TTGATAAAGAACCGGATCGAAAAGGAGAACCCTCCTGAGGAGGAGTAATGGCTCATGTGCCGATAATACCATTGGATTTGTGGTAAGGAACATTCACATAATTAAGGTGGGGCAGGGTCTTAATTTTGTTTTTACAGAAGAATGGATACAACCCTCTTCACAAAGCTAAAAGGATGCTGAATGCTCAGACTTTTGAAACATTATAAGGACTACAGGGGATTACAAGGACGCCTGACACTGACAGGTGCTAAGGGTAATTTCTCTATTCTCACAACTGTACATCTATATCTAATGATTATGTATTTATGTATATAAAGGAGGTCCTAGTTTGGTAACAAAAAAGGCTGGCTTTGGGGGTGGAGCAAGTGGCTTTCTCCCTCTCTAAACCCAAGTGTATTGGTAAGTAAAACCTTAGAGACTCTGTCTCACATCAGAAAAGCCACCTGAGGTGAGATAGAAAAATAGATGAAATATATAAGGACCAATATTATCTCACTTTTGCTTTAAATCTTAAGTCTTACTTCTTTCTACATTTCTTACTCTCTTAATCTAAAAATCTTGTCTGCACACAATTCTTTCTGATGGGTCAATATCTTCAGTTAATAGTATTCATTGGTTTTCCCACTATAAAAAACAATTTCTCCTATCAGCACTCTCCAAAGCATCCAGAAGGAAGATGGTGCCCCCAACGGAAAAAAAAAAGCAGAAAATGAAAGACCTTTGAAACAGAGAAAGAAGGAGCTTGCTGTATGTCACTCAGTGATCACTTTTGAGGTATAGACCAATCAGGACAGTTGTAAGATAGTTTCATATCATATCTTTAACAAGAATTTCAGATGGACTCACTCAGTACAATGAGAATGGTTATAGACATTTGTGGAATAGTTATATATGTGTTTACAGTTGTTACTTCATTAGGACTTAACCATTGTTTAGTTTACAGGACCCCACAGAGATACCGTCGCCCACAGGCCAGCATGAAGCAACTTAATGAAAGAACTACATCCCTTTCCCGATAAGTTGGTCATCCAAGGGAGGGTTATGGTCAATTATCATTTTGATATGATGGCTATAAGTTAATCTTGGGTAGAGGATAGAACGATATTATAGATGTAGGAATTTCAAAAAAAAGAGAGAGAGAGCGAGAAAGAAGGAAAAGGGAATAGATAGGAGATCATTATACTTGCAAACAACTATTAACCAAAGGATGTATGAAAAATGAATTGCCATGGTACAAACATTTGTATATTGATACAAATGGGAAATCAATCTATATGTTTGATTGAGATAATATGTATATTGCTACAAAGTTGAATGTATAATTGCCTTAATTTGCACGTGTCTACCTCTATTTAAAATATTTTGCAAGTCAATGTATATTAAGTACATTGCCATTTCCATAATGCAATTTCTACCTCTAATTATTTATGCTAGTCATAACATTTGTTGGAACATATACACAAGTTGTTTTATATAACTCTATTTATATATTTTGTATAATAATATATAGTTAGGATATTGTTGTCTTTTGATACAAAATGTGTATTTTGGTCAATATTCATAAGATTGTTATACTTGAAATTATTATGGAGGAGCTGTACACTCATTTTGGAATGCCTATTTTTACAATGTTAACTTCACTTTCTTGGTTGATTGGGATTGCAGATTATGGTTACTCAGATTTGGCACCTAATAGTCAGAGTGCTCAGGCTTTTTGGAAACATGTTAGAAAATACCAGGTAGATAGGCATCTTCAACCACTTCATAGACAAAGAGAATATGGCATTCAAGATTTTGTTATCCTGAATTTGGCCTTGAGAGACATGACAACTCCTGGCATCACCATTCCTTTCTCAAGGTGGTGTTGAGCATCACGGACATCTTGCAAAGAAATTGTCTTGTTTGGTGAACAATGGCCTGAGGGGCAAAGAACAGCACTTGCTCTGACAGCTGTCAGTGTGCTCACTATCCAAAATGGATGAGCAGGATGAAGGGTAGAGAGTGCCGAAGCCTGCCTAGACAGGATAAGATGGTCCTACCAAAAAATACCCTGCTTCTATGGAGACTTGTCAGATATCATAGGCCAGTAGCCACAAGGATGGATGGTCCCATTGTACAAAGAAGTGGTGGATGACTGTCCAGGTAGTTAACTGTCATTGTCTTCTCCTAAATTTTGGATGTTACTTCATCATGCTTCCAACTTCAGGTATATATTTTCCTTCTCAGGTCTTGATGGTGTTGAAGACTGGATAGTTGAGGTTGTTATTACTTCACATCTCAGCAAGGACACTCAGGTGTTAGAACTTTATTGTTCAAGATAAACAGCATTGAAGCAATCTCTGTGCATTTCCTCGTATCAACATTTTAGACATTAAATTGCACCTTGTATTTGTTGTTTGTTAGTGGTAGTTTGACCTCACTTATGTTAGCACCTTTCTCTTCCCCTGCCTTATGATGATCCCTATAGTATGTAGTTTTATATTTAGTTTAGAACCCTCTTATTTAGACAGAAGGGGAGATGTAGTGGGAAATTTGAAGCTATGCAAAAAAGCCGCACCGGAGTGCTGAGCCGGGCAGAGTTGGGGGGGAACGATGAAAGAGCACAGTGCCGGAAGACAGAAGCGTCGCGTTGCTGGACGAGTGACATGGAAGGAAGGACCGGCCGGCTGGGACCGCTCTCGCTCTGCTGCAGAGATCATTCCATGAATCGCTCCTGCTCTGCATGGTTAGGATTGCTCCAGCTCTGCACGGTTGGGACTGCTCCTGCTCGCTCCTGTGCAGATCATTTGTGCTCTCCAAGGTCCTGCTCTCCGCTTCTCCGTCCTTCTCCTACTTTTTCTCCTTCTCCCCTGGAACAATCCCTGTTATGTAAGTAACTTTTAAATAAAAATCCTTAGTTAGCATGTATTTCTTGGTGGGTTAGTACTGCAATATATAATGACATATTTACGTATGAAATTATGACTGGAACTATATTAAATTTATACATTAAATTAAAAGAATTAATCATTTGTTGATCTATTTCTTTATTTTCTTTTTTATTTATATATTTATTATTTTACATGATGCAACCCATCAAACTCAGTTATCAGGTCTCTCAGATTCATACCCACTCTTATGATCTCCCCATTTACAAAAATGCCTATTCATGCTGCTCATTTACTTACTGGAGAATAATTAAGCTCTCTGTGGCCAGACTCTTAATGTAAACAAGTCTTTCCTCACCCACATCCCCGCCAGAAGCCATCAGTGTAGAAGTGAGGCACCGTGTCAAATAGCTATATTCTAGTCTTAAGCTCTTATATTCTGTGGTGCTAGGAATAAAACTGTAGTAATCATGGATGCTACTAAGCAAATGTTCTACTAGTTCCACAGGCTGCTTGATGCCATGTGACTCAGGCAGGCAGAAGACACCCATGGGGCAGCCAGAGTCCCTAAGTTTTGGCAATCATGAATCATCCACAGGCCCACACAGTGACTTGTAGCAAGCACTGGGGTGGATAGGTGCCATTATCATGGGCAAGTACATAGTGAATAATTATGAGAGAAAGAGAGATGGATTGCTTTGTGTGTACTCTGAACCACTAACTTAGTAACCACTGAAGTCTCGGTGAATAATCAGGGTCTGGTTATGTTGGTGTCCAAGGGACATGCTGTTGCTAGGGCCATGCTAATCAGTATACCCTCTATTGCCACCAGGAGCCATGGTGACAGCATAGCCAGGGCTGAAGCACTGGGCTATGTCTGAGTCCAAGTCCCTATCACAGCCAGGGTTAGGCTTGATATTTGTAGCTCCTGAAACCACTAAAGGTCATGCAAATAGCCAGGGTCTGGGTTGTCATCTAAAGCCATGATACTATCTGGGGCCATGACGCTGTGGGAGCCCTGTCAGTCTACAGGGCCTCCATTTCCACCTGGGGCCATGGTGACATCTAAGCCTAGGCTGCTACCAGATACCATGTCTGGGTACATAGTCCTAGCTGGGCTCTGTGTTAGTGTTCTTGGTCCTTGGTACCATCAAAGGCCACATGGATTCCCAGGTTCTGGGCCACAACCTGTGGCCATAGAGTCTGAGGGCCATGCCAATACCGAGGCTATGATGACCTGGGTGGCCTGCACTGTGACACATCTCCATGTTGTTATCTGGGCCACATCTGGTTTGATCCATGGCCCAGCACCAGCCAGGGTCTGGGTTGATATCCACAACCCTTATTGTCTCTGGGGGCTAAGTAGATACCCAGGGTCTATTCATCCAATTGAGACCATGTTGGTATCTGAAGGCCTTCCTGATGACAGTATTACACTGTTCTAAGTGACTTTTGCTGCCACCAGGGCCATGGTGATGTCCAGGCCAGAGGTGCAGCCAAGAATATGTCTGGGTCCATGTTCCTACTGCAGCTAAGTTCTGTGATGATGTCTATGGACAGTGTTACCACAGGAGGTAAAAGAAACTTTTGTGTATTTAAATTCTAGAGCTGTACTGTGCCTGTCCTGCCTCTAAATGGCCCTGTTCCTACTGAACACTGCAACAGGAGATCTGGCCCTCCTCCCCATGGAAGATCTAGCCCCTGCACCCTGGAAAAAATATTTTTAGCCCTCAATAAAGACATGGGAGAACTGGCCTCCATGACATGGGCCTCAACTAAGGAAACACCCCAGTCGTTAGGACCAACCAGCTGAGCTATCACTCAGACCCACCTCCTGGACCTTGGGTTGTCCTGCCTAACCACCCTAACATTACTCCATCTATCACCTGCAAGAGAACATGAAGAATCAGTCCCTATAAAAACAATTACTGCAGGATCTCCATTACTTGGGGCAAGAGCAAAATATTGGAGCGGAGTTTTGGTGAGGGTCCAATGATAATGGTGTTCCAAAGGTTTAACCAGACCAATGACTCATTTCAACGAACATTTCAAGTGTGCGACTGGCTGGAAAAAAGGATATACTGTCTGAAACACCATAGCTCTGGATGCCAATAGGGTAAGTAGTAGGTATTGGAAAGATGGAGAAGCAAGGTGGAGTTTTTTGTTTTGTTTCATTGTGTTGTATTGTGTTGTTTTTAGTTAATTTGAGGAGCATGCTGCAATGGTGAGGAGCAGATATGGAGGAACTGGGAGGTGAGTTAGGTTGGGGTTCATGATGTGAAATTCTCAAAGAATCAATGAAGGATTAAGGTTTTTTAAAAAAAACAAACAAGCAAACAATAACAAAAAATCGCTTACCACCATGAAATGCCCAGACCTTGGTTTTACAAGACTATGACTCATGTTATAGTTCATGATTCAAAATTTTGATCTTTCAGCTTCATTCCCAAGTGCTGGAATTATAACTGCCTAGGAATGGATCACTTTACAACACTGAGTGTTAAAGCATGGCTGTATATATTTAGATTCTAAATTCATCAGTCAGTTATTGATAGCACTATGAACACAGATTCTACATATATTTTTTAGATTTATATAAAATTTCTTTAGAAGCAATTGTCTCACTGTAAATTTAGCTTATAAATATAGATTAAAAGGAGACCTCTGGTTTTATTTTTTACATTGAATTTCTATCAGTATTACTTATCTTTAGATTTTTACATACAGTAATGCAAATATTAAAATTATTTCTTAAGTGTTTTCATCTTCAAGATAGACTGTAGCAGTGAGCATATCTCACTAAAGTTCTAGAACTATTAAAATAGGAGTGAAGGGATTTGAAAGCCTGGTGAGAGGGCAGAGCATGTGCCCTTGTTCAGCTACTCAAAACCACAAACGACCTGATATTTCCCAGTTCACCATGGGACTCATGTGAAACAATACACTCTATGGTGAATCCACAAATAATTTTGGTGTCTGTCACTCTTGCTTCTTCTTATGAGAATAAATTTTAGGAAATGCTAAATGCTGTATATGAAACTGAAGACCATACCCTGTCTACCTCCCTCTCCTATATATGACTTCCAAAATTATCTTCTTAATTTTTACCAGACATAATAATGTGCTTGAATCCAGACTAAAAATATGCATTTATAAGCAGTTAGTGTGAGAAACAGCTGGTGTGCCCTTAAAATAGTATATTATATGCATTGCTCCTCATAAATATTTTAAAACTCCCATTAAAGGAGAAAAAAGAAAACTTTAGCCAACAAATCTATTTTAGAGTCACAGCATTTGTGTAGAAGCATATTTCATAGATATTGAAATTCTAGAGAACAAATAGGAAGTACAAATGAGATCTAAAGGAAGCATCACTATTAATGGAAGTCCATTTTTCACTTTGAAGCCATAAAGATCAGCAATGATCTATACAGACTATTACCCTAAACTTGAATAAATCTTCTACCTTCATAAGCACCTAAGAAAAACCTGTGGCCATGGTAGAAAGAATTATTTTTTACCTTGTCTTTATAACATCTCAGTTATATATCTGTATGCCTATACTATGCCTAATGTACATCTCTATGCATAACTACATGTAGAATCTACTGCCAGAGGGTCTGAAAATTTAATAACAATTTTTCTCCATACTCAAGAAGAATTGAAGTGGCCAGAAAATTTTTCAAATACAAAAATAATATTAGTAACAGCTGATAGCTTTTCACTTTTTACCATAGAAGAGATGGTCCACAGAAAGTACAGCTTTTTGAAGTTTGTCTCAATGTTTACCTTGATTTGTTTGTCATTGAGTCAACTCTGAGTCCCATGTCTCAGCCGGCAGGCATTCATCTTCAGCAGGAAATCTCCAGAAAGAATTTTAAATCAATCATCCACTTTTCATCAGACCAGTAAAATTTTATCTCAGGCAACTGATATAAACATTATGCTTTACAAATAAATAAACTAAATTCAACAATACAATTTCTCATTAATAAAGGAAATACAAGAGTTTGAGATTGATATACCAAAAGTAATTAGCATGGCTAATTATCATGGTTAATCTTCATTCTGGTACATGCTACATACCTAGAATTGTGCAATAGCAATGTTGCATCTCTACACATATGATTAATTCTGGAAACACAAAAGACTGAAGTGAAATGAAGGTAAATAGTAAATTCCACTAGGCTGAGAACACAGTCTTAAATTTTTGTAACTCTACTTTTATTGTGTTTAATGTTGACATTAACAGACATCACAGACTGAGCCTTTACTGAATTCACTGTGCCAATCGATCTCTGAACACACTGTTAATGTTGATATAACTGGGATCTGAGAAATTCTTTCTTTCATGGCTGATAACACATATCAAAAAAGGTAAGGACACTTGAGGGACATTTTACTTCACATATTTGGGTTTCAGAATAGAGATAAAGTTCAAACTGACTCAGCCCTGATTTAAAGACTTGCTGAGATTAGTTATGGGGCTGGAGAGATGAGATGCCTTCATGTGCTCCTCATCCAGATGACCTGAATTCAGTTCCTAGAAACTGTATTGGGTGACACACAGCTCCTCTAACTTTGTAGCCAGAGAATTTGATGCCTTTTTCTAGCTTCTGGGGACACCTCCATATATGTGACCCCTACACATAGAGATGCATAAGTATATGCAACAGTAAAATAAAACAGTAAAAATGAAAACAAAACTCTAAGAGGCTAAAGAGATGGCTCAATGGTTAAGAGGATATTATGGTCTCCTAGAGAAATCAGATCTAGGACCCACATTGAAACTCATAGTTACTTGTTTATTTAAACATAAATTATCCTTCTGGTTGATGTTACTTGAATATAACTCCAGTTGTCTTTGATCTGAAAATATTTTTCTGGCATTTACAGAAATTTCATGCACATGACACACAGATACACTCAAAAAGAAAAAAAATACATATAAAATAATAAATTTCATTTGCATCTTAAAATTTCCTTGATTATTAAAATAAGCCTTATGCCTCACTAGTGTGTGAGAAGACAATATTCATCAATTGGGTGCCCTTTACTTAGAGAGTCTAAAACACACAATAAAACTTAGAAGTAGTATGTAATAATGAAATAATTTATGAATGATTATGAAATTTGTAGTTCCTGTATATGTAAAATACTGTACCCAAGGGTGATATTACAGCATATACTATGTGGGACTCTGAAATTATATGGAGAAAAAGAGCTCATATGAATTCCAAGTAATTGTAAGTATAATAAACACACACAGCAATACAGAAAGCAAAGACACCCATATGAAAGTAAGGCCACTGTGTTTGTGACAATTGGCAGAGACTTACATTATGGTTGCCATACAAGGCTATGGAAATAGAAATGTGGGAAAGCAAGCAGATGTTCTATTGAATTAAAAAATCAGTTTGAAGAATACTGTGCCTTGAGAGACAGGACATCTGAAAAGAACATTCTGATATTTTATTTTAGGAAGAAAGCTCTTTGGTTAGTTTAAGCGCAGTATTGCAGAAACCAACTCAAACTCATTGTAGGAATCAAAGCCTTTTATATGTCTTGTTATTTGTCAAAAGCCTTTGCCGTAATATCCCAATGTCCAGGCCCACACTGCTCATAACATGGTCAACTATTATGTCTACAGTTTCCTGGTTATAAATTGTCTTTTAAGACATCAGATTGCAACTTTATTCACTGATCTGTTAAGAACAGGCACAGCATGTAAGACTAATTAATTGTTGGAAGACCCTGAGCTGTTTCTTATCACCATATCTTAAAAGAGTGCTAAAATTTAGTGCTCTTTAGGTAACACCAAAAAAATACAGGTCACATTTCTAGATGTATTTATTACAGCAGAAATCCACATGCACAATCCATAGCAATGATCTGTGAGTATGTGTATTGCCCATTGCCTTTAGTGTACTCTAACTTGACTTCTATATATATATATATATATATATATCTTTATATATATATATCTTTACTATTCATGAAACAATACCCTCCTAGTTCATATTATTTTCAATATAATATGGCAGAGTTTACCCACCCACATTCTTTAAAATCAGTCATCAAAGCATGATAACACAAAAGACTGCAATTTACTAGTGTGTTGTATGATGAATTTCTCTAAATGAACAACAAATTAATTACCTCCTCTAATTTTTGTCAAACTTTAAGATAACATCACATATATGTGAAACATAGATCTTTTTAGCTATACTCCAAGTCTGATTATGCTTTTACAGTGTCATTGTTGTGCTGGTATAAATCTGTCAACATATAAGCAATTGTCAAATATTCAGCTTTTCTTTCTGGGATTTTAATATAATATGTGGGAGAAACATGAAAATGTTGCATTATCATCTTTGGGCTCTAGTAATCCAGTTGTGTTATTGGTTGTAACAATAGTTTGGTATATATCTATGTCATATCTGGGATGTTAAAGTCAATTATAGAGAAATAAAGGACAGCACATAGAGAGACAAAGAAAATGTACTTGACTATAAAATAATGAGAAGGGAATGATACATTGTGATATTGATCTAGGGATACTGAAATTTTAATACTCCTTATTAAATATTGTCAGCAAGAAAAACAAAAGATATTGATAAATTCTTCTACAACAGATGTGACAGTTTATATCAGTTGGCCTACATTCTATAATGGGAAACAGTGAGTATTTTGGGTTTAATAGGTCAGCATCCATTGCAATTGTTTGTCTCTGATTCTATTGTTTAAAAGTATTCATAGATACTGTTTATGACAGTTTATCTTGGTTTGATCTGTAATCAACAGAGAGAAAACTCAGGTACATCTGTGAAGAATTTTCTTGATCAGATACTTGAAAAGGAAGGAACCACCCTGAATGAGCTGGTAACTTTCATTGGCAGCGCAGATAAAAGACAATCTAGAAGAACACATTTGATTTTTGCCTGTTTGTTTTGATATCTTGCTGGTACATTTGCCTATCCTATATTCCAGTTCATCTACACAGTCGCTGCTACTGCCACTGCCACGCCTGCTGCTGTCCTTCATTCATATCACATCCCATGTTATTCAGGCCTCTAACATGGACTGACCTTCAGTAATCTTGCAAACTATCAACACTAAACTGGGACAGTGGAGGCACTCAGCCATATGGACTAACCCCGCCCACCCTGGGTTCTCAGGCTCTTACCTGTGTAAACAACCATGGTTGGGCTACCCAGACCATGCCACATAAACCGTGCAAATCACCCCCTTTTGGCCTATGTAAGACCCTTAACGAACACAGCATCTAAGTCAGTGGATGCACTGTACTCTAGTGAACTGTACTTGAAGAAACAGGTATTAACTAGATCTGATCCAGCTACAGTTTCTGCACTCTTCCTTTCCCCCTCTCTTTTATTACTTTTTAAAGAGATTTTTATACGATATATTATAATTACATTTTCCCCTCTTTTAGCTTCTCACAGATCCTCTGCACTTCCCTAGTCAGGCAGATCCATACTCTTCTCTTGTCAAAATACTAACAAGCATCTAAAGTTATTATTAATTATTATTGTTGTTGTTATCATTAATAATAGTATTACGCAAACTAGAATAAGACAAAACAAACAGAGAAAAATGAACCAAAGAAATCACAAGAAATATATATATAGGTTGCAAATTCAGTTTCAACTTCACAAGTAGAAAACCAAAAAAAATAAAATAAAATAAAATTGGAAACCATAATACATACACAATCCAAATAGGGGCTAATCTTTGTTTTTATGAATAAAGGTTTACTAGAACACACCAAAATTCATTTATTTGTAACTTATTCACTGTTGCTTTTACATAATAAGAAGACAAATGAATAGATTATACTGTTATACTAGAAATGATGTGGTATTTATCACCAAATACTAATGTATTTACTAATGAGCTGTTTCTAGAAAAAATATGTGGATTCTGAGTTCAGCCTGATTCTATTACTCACCTTTATGAAGTTGTGGTCAAGTAACTTTGCATTTCTGTGCCCCAGTTTGCTTAGCCTTGGAAAGTGATGTGCACACAATATTGTAAGCTGAGTGTAGCAGGTAAGCACTCTAATGTTAACTACCACAATAACTTATTCTTAGGGAGTACCCTGTCATTGAGGAAAACTTTATATGGTCTGGTATTAACAGAAATGTGAATACATTACTCAGAAATTGTTCATTTTCTCTATGTCAGAGAGTGTATGAAATTCCTTACATGCATCTTTTTAATTCTTTTGATACTCTTATTAAATATTAATTGGTATAATAGAACAACAACACCATGTACCTTCACAATTACATAAAAACATCTCAAGATACAGCCATATGCTCAAAAGTTAAATATCTTCCCAATGTTTTCCTCAGGGTATTGGAAAAAGGACAAAGATCTGTCTACTACTATTATAGTCGGGATCACATGCTCCCCCTTTCCCTGGATGGAGGGATTGAACTTATTTTTATGTAAATTTTACATGCAAAAGTTTTTTATTAATATTTTCTTAAAGCAGGACCAGTGTTTTATAACCTTCTTTAGAGATTTGGCCTGCGGTTCTCTCCAGGAGACAGTTATCCAAGAAAGTGTGGCCTTTGAGAATACTAAGTAATTTTCTAAAATAGTGAGTAACACTAAGACAGAGGGGAAAAAGTAGCTTTTGATGGACAACCATTTAAAGATAATGTCCACATTTCAAAAATATTAAAACTTTGACAATTCACTAATTTCATGAATTCTATACAATAGTGTCAATAATGTTATTTTCATATATGTGTTCTGCTTTTAAAAGTACTTATTTATATTTTATTCTAAGAAAAACAACTTTGAAGATCCAGGAAGTCTTCAAACTATAAGTTTCACCCATTTCTTATGGTGCTCTAAAGGACAGTGTGATGATGCCTTATGAAGGCAACAGCCCTTTTACTCCACTAAATACACATAGAAGGAGTACTAATTGTAACTGATGGGATATAAATAGATAAAAATAAAAATAATACAAACATTAGGGAGAAAGCTATGTTGGGAGTCCCTGAAAAATGAAGGGAGGCAATAGAAGTGGATTTGATCATGATATAGTGTATATATATATATATATATATATATATATATATATATATAATTTTTAAATAATAAAAATAATTTTAAAATAGCAAGAATAGCAACTGGGGATATAACTTAGACTTAGTGGTAGTAGTTTTATGTCATGCACAAGGTTCTGTGTTTCAACATTGGCACCACAAAATCAATCCAAATAAACAAGACTTAAAAATAGAAAATAACAAAGAGCAAATTCATGGTAGTATTTTGTGTGTCTGTCTCAGGTCCTAAACTAGTGAAGAGGTGGAGGAAACATATGTACAGATTGTATGGCAAATAATAACTTAAGGATCAAAGAACTGTTTTGATCACACATCCATTTTGGTGCAAAATGAAAGATCTTTAACAGCTGCTCTCCAAGATATGCTGTTCAGAGTGGTATTAAAATGATATATTCATTCCAGAAATTTTGTTTCTCTATGCATTTGACCATGATAGGTGAAAGTTCCCCTAAATTCCTACAAAAATTAATATCCTGTCCGTATTATCTACATGCCTTACAGTTCTAAGTAACGTCTGTAGGTTATAAAATAGGAAAATAGTTTTCAAATGTGGTGGAAAATGATCAAGAATTAATAAATTATGAGCATGGCTTACTTCATAAAAGATGTGTCAGACAAACCTGCACTGACATAGCTAGGAGCCACAGTCTCATCTATAAATTATCAGCAAATGTTTCCAGCTGGATTGTTGATGATGGACATTGTAATTCCTTATATTTTTCTGATTTGATGTTTAATAAAAAAAATCAATCATGACATTCCCATCTACGAATAAACCAAAATGTAATTTAGTATGAAAGCGTTAATCTTTGTAGTTAGTAAGAATATTGTAAATTTTTGTTAGAATATTATAATTTATTTTTACATTATATGAGAAAAGTTATCTGTGTGAAAAAATTAAATCTTACCCTGAATTACAACTTACACTGATGAATTATTATACTATGAAACAAGGTTATCTTTACATTAAAAATGGTAAATTGATATGTAATGGATACAATATTCACTTACATTAATAAACTAAATTATTTGTAAATAGACTAAAGCATTTAGGGATACCTAATGTAACTATCAAGCAATCTGGAAATAAGATTGGAGTTGAAAAAATCAGAGTAGAATGACTTCACAAAATAAATATAAGTAAAGACATTCTTGGCTACTGGCTCCTAAATTCCACAGTGGCCACTTAAGAGGAAAAACATGTATGCACAGAAAAGTAAGAAAACCCTCAATCCCCACTTTGACATTTACAGTTACACATACCTGACACTCAACAAGCAAAATTGCTTTTGAGGAGAGTGCATTATTTTCATGAATAAACACAAACATCACTGAATAGGGTCATTCTTAGTCTTCAACCAATTTTTTTTTCAGACTGCTTTGCTTTGTATTAATAAATAAACACAGATCTCTGGGAAAGAAGGTGTGTGTGTGTGTGTGTGTGTGTGTGTGTGTGTGTGTGTGTGTGTGTGCATACACAGAGAGAGACAGAGAAAGAGAATTACTACATTTTTTATCTGACAAAATTATTCACAATTGGAATGATCTGGACTCTATAAAAACATATAAGTATGTTGTTTCCTGTATAGTCTAAAGGATTGACCAGCAGACTGGCAGTCCAGCAGAAGCACACACAGTCCCACAGAATTACAGAGATGCTTATAATAATTTCTTGCTGATTGTCCTAGGTCCCAGGCATTTTGCTAGGTAGCTCTTGCTCTTAAACTATCCCATTATTTTTTTCCTTTCAGCCATGACTCAGTACCTTTTCTCAGAGCAGCATTTTAATTTCTTTCCTCTGTGTCTCTTGGTAGCTCTGGTTACTCTGTGGCATCTGTGTTCTGCTCTGAGATGTTCCCAGAGTTTTCTTAGTCTGATAGTCCTGTGAATACTTCCTGTCTGCCTCTGGACAATCAGCTTCTTATTAAATCAGTAGTAGAGACAAATATTTACAACATTACCAACATAATTCTACTACACAAGTCATTTACATTTTAATAAAAACTTGAAAAAATATTAGTGGATGTGTATAAACCTCAATGTACAAACATCATATAAAACTTTGCAATAATCTTTATTATAAATTATAAATCATGTCCCTCTAATTTACAGAGAATCTTTGATTGGAAATGTAATTTGTGCAATATGCAATAAATATGATTTTATATATCATATATAATATGAATATTAAATCAATGTTGTATTTACATGATATATATTAAAAATATATAATTCATATTTATAGCAATGAGGAGTCAACCACAATATTTATTTGATATAATTACATGTAAGGGCATTTATATACATGATTCATCTACCAATAAACATATTAAACACAATTATTTATGTAATACAAGAACACTAATTCTACTTACAGAATTGCCCTTATAAAAAATAGCTGGGGAGAAATGTAAGCATATTCATTTATTCTGACATAAGGAGTTAAGTTTGGCAAGTTTAATATTTCTACTGAGACTTGTACTATAGTAATAGGATTTTCATCCCAAAGTGATAACTGCCAATAGTTGAAGAATGGGATACCAGGCCAACAGCTAAGCTGATGAGAAGTTCCAGTATCCTGCTAGGACTCTCAGAAGCTTTGTTTCTTCTGCCAACAACACACACCCATAGTACATTGAATTTATGCCCCAAATGAGAAAGAGCCTTAAGGGAAAGATATAACTATGTTTCTAACAGTGTGCTATTTTAGAGAAATGGAATTCAATCTTATTCTGTAAAAAAATGAGGAGCTGAGTGGATTAGCTACTTTTCTGTTGCTGTGATCAATTGTCAGGAGCAAAGGCACCTTTTAAAAGAAAGAGCTCATTCTCCTTCTCCTATGGCTTTGGAAGGAGAGTCCCCAGTGGCAGAGGACTAATTGTATCAGGGGCTTGGAGCAGGATACTGAAAGATCACATCTTCAACCACAAACACCAAATAGAGAGCAAACATGAAATAGAGTGAGGCTATGAACTTCAAAACCCATCTGTAATGTACTTTATCCAGAAAGGCTCTACCACCTACCCCATAGCACCATCAGCCAGGAATTCAAATTCTTAAGCTCATGAAGAACATCTCTTGTTCAAACCACATACACAGACTTAGTTTCTTTGCTTCTTTTCCTGATATTGTGATAACATTATAAAAAAATACTTTAATGGAGAAGTGGCCAAAGCTCATATTTCAAGTGTATACCTTATTAAGTGAGGAAGTCAAAGCAACAGGGGCATTACATTGCATTCACAGCCAAAAATAAGAAGTCAGTACATATTAGTGCTCCCTGTGATTTCTCCATTTTACACAGTTCAATATCCTGGCTCATGAAATGTCCTGCACAAGGTGGAGACAGGACTTTCCACAACAATTAAACTGATCAAGATACTCCCACACAGGTATGCTTGGAGGCTATATAATGCTTAAAGGTAGGTATGTAGAAACTTGTCACATTGAAAACCAACATTGGGCATCACACGACAAACAGAAAAGGAGTTATTGCATGACATGACTAAGACTTTGGTAAGATGTAAGGAAAGCCTTTTTTTCTCACTCATTCATGGTGTAGGTGTGAATAACACTCATAAATTAAATGCTTTATATTTTACAAAAATCTTATATTGTATCTAAATATCCACAGTTTTCAATTATTTCAATTTATTTTTAATTGAAAATATTTGCATACAGTGAGCCCTTAATACGGTATTTTCTTCCTGCAAGTCATTCTAGGTCATCAACACCCTGTACCCACATAGAACTATACTCTTCCTCTCTATCAGTAGAATAGAATAATAATAAAATACACCTAAAATAATAATAATAATAAAGTACAATAAAATTAAAAAAAACAGAATAGGACAATAAAGACAAATAAAAGAAAAATATTCAAATAAGCAAAATAAACACATACTGATGCAGATAAACAAACTCACAAACAGAAATCCAGTAAAAACACAAAACTGGAAGTGATAATAAATATGCAAAGAACATCCCTGCACCTGGACCACCCGGCCAGAGAGCCCCTCCTTGGAACCAGTGTCAATCTCTAGGGACTGGTCTCAGATTCTACCTAGCACAGGAGCTAGACTTTGGTTGTGAGTGGCTCCTCCAGTAAAATCTGAAAAGGGAGACATTTCATGGCTGGGCTTCACCTCCACGGTGAACTGCATCATGAGACAAGGACTGAGGCTTTGAAATTCAGACCCCTGCCCAGAACACAGTCAGAGATCAAGCAGAGCCCTTGCTCAAAAGAGACAGAAGACACAAAAGCCCTCTTGCCACAACTGAGTAGGAACTGACCAATCGTGCGCCACTAAAGCCATGTGCAGTTGCCAGTGCAAAAATATGAATAACAATATAAAAAAGAACAAGGAAACACCAGAAAAACTAGTGGTTCTACCACTACAAGACCTGAACAGAGCAATGAAGAAGAAACAGAGGAAACAACAGCAAAAACACATTTATGAAGATTATTGAAGCCTTCATAGAATATACAAAAAGTTCCTTTAAAGGGATAGAAGAAAATACAAACTAAAAATTGGAAGATATAAACAACTCCTTGAAAGAAAACCAAGAAAAGGTAAACCAAAAAAATGAAAGAAACATTCCAGGAACTAAAAACTGAAATACAAGCAATATAAAAGGCACAAAATGAGGCAAAGATGGAAATAGAAAATCTGAAGCAAAGAGCTACAACTACAGATACAATCATAACCAACAGAATCTAAGAAGTGGAAGAGATAATCTGTGGAGTGGAAGACTCAGGAGTGGAAATAAATACATCAGTCTAAGAAAATACTAAAACCAAAAAAACCATAACAGAAAATGTTCAAGAAATCTGGGACACCATGAAAAGACTAAGCAGAGAATAATAGGAATAGAAGAAGGAGAAGAATACCAGCTCAAAGGCACAGATAATGTATTCAATAAAATCATAGGAGAAAACTTTCCTAACTTATAGAAGGAAATCTGTATAAAGATACAAGAAGCTTACAGAACACCAAATAGATATGACCCCTCAAAAAGTCCACTTGAAACATAATAATCAAACCACAAAACATACAGAACAAAGAAAAAAAAATTAAGAGCAGCAAAAGAAAAGGACCAGCTTACCTAAAAAGACAGGCCCATCAGAATAACACCTGACTATTCATTGGAAACAATGAAAGCAAGAAGGTCTTGGGCAGAAGTTATACAGACACTAAAAGAGCATGACTGCCAACCTAGACTACTATATCCAGGAAAATTATCAATCACCATACATGGAGTAAACACGAAATTTCATGACAAAATCAAACTGAAGCAATCCCTAAATACCAATCCTGCCCTCCAGAAAGCATTAGAGGGAAAACTCAAACCTAAGAATCCCAGGTACATCCATGAAACAACAACAACAACAAAAAATCAATAATCCCACATAAGAAAAGCACAGAGAAAGGAAATACATAAAAGCAACCACCAAAAAATAACAGGAAATATCAATCAGTGGTCACTAATATCCCTTAATATCAGTGAACTCAACTCACCTATAGAGAGACAAACACTAACAAGATGGGTTAAAAAAAAAGCCATTCTTCTGTTGCATACAAGAAATACACCTCAACCACAAAGACAGACACGGACTCAGAATAAAGGATTTGGAAAAGATTTTCCAATCAAATGGCTCTAAGAAACAAGCTGGGTTTGCCATCCTAACATCTAACAAAGTAGACTTTAAACTAAAATCAATTAAAAGAGACCACAATGGACATTACTTATTCATCTTAGGAAAAAATTGGTCAAGAGCAGATTTCAATCCTGAATAGTTATGTCCCTAATATAAGGGCACCTATTTTTGTAAAAGAAACACTGCTAAAGCTCAAATCCCACATCAATTCTCATACCCTAACATTGGGTAACTACAATATCCCACCTTCACCATTGGATAGTTCAACCAGAAAGTGATTCAACAGAGAAATAAGGAGTCTAGCAGAGGTTATGATGCAAATAGATTTAATAGATATTTACAGAAGCATTCACCCAAATGCAAAGGAATACACATATTTCTCAACAGCACATGGAACTTTGTCTATAATTGACCACATAATTGGCTATAAAGCAAATATCAATAGATAGCAAAAAATAGAAATAATTCCTTGTATCATATCAGACCACCAGGACCTAAAGTTAGTATTCAACAACAGCAAAAATCACAGAAAGCCTGCCAACTAAACTAAACATCACTCAAATAAACCATCTCTGAGTCAAGGAAAAAATTAAGAAAGAAATCAGTCTTACTAGAATTTAGTGAAAATTAATCCACAGCATAGCCAAACTTGTGAGACCCAATGAAAGCAGTCTTACAAGGAAAATTCATAGCACTAGAGGCCTATATTAAAAACCTACAGAAATCCCACATTGGAGAACTAAGGGCAAAACTGAAAGCCTTAGAACAATTAGAAGCAAACTCACCTAGAAGGAGAAGATGACAGGAAATAATCAAACTTAGAGCTGAAATCAATACAATTGAAACAAAAAGAACAATACAAAGAATGAATCAATCAAAGAGTTGGTTCATAGAGCAAGCCAACAATATAGATAAATCTTATCCAAAGTAATCAAAAAGCAGAAAGAGTGTGTCCAAATCAACAAAATTAGAAGAGGGACATAACAACAGACCCCCAGGAAATCCAGAGAAATAACAGGTCATACTTTGAAAATCTATATGCCACAAAAAGGAAAACCTAGAAGAAATGGACAGCTTTTTGGACAGCTACCATTTACCAAAATTAAGTGAAGACCAGATTAATTACCTAAACATACCTATAACCCTAAAGCCAATTGAAGATGTCATTAAAAGCCTCCCCAGTAAAAAAAAAAAAAAAAAAAAAAAAAAAAAAAAAAAAAAAAAAAAAAAAAAAAAAAAAAAA
>PVIH01010397.1:46504-56914 GCA_004025045.1 Sigmodon hispidus | reverse complement strand
TACTCGTCAAAATGTTTCATGCAGGAAAGATTGCCAAACTCTTTTTATAAGTCCACAATTACCCTAATATCCAAACACTCAAAGACACAACAAAGAAGGAGAATTACAGATCAATATCCCTAATGAACATTGATTCTAAAATTCTCAACAAAATTTTGGCAAATCATATACAACAATCTATAAAACATATCATCCACCATGACCAGTAGTCTTCATCCCAGAAATGCAGGAATGGTTCAACATATGAATGTCATCCATCACATAAACAAACTGAAGGAAAAAAAAAAACACGATAGTATCCTTAAATGCCATAAAAGCCTTTGACAAAATCCAACATTCATTTATGGTAAAAGTCCTGGAGAGATCAGGAATACAAAGAGAATACCTAAATATAATAAAGGCTAATTGCAAAAGGCCAATAGCCAACATCAAACTTAAGGGAGAAAAACTCATTGCAATCTGACTAAAATCACGAACTAGAAAAGGATGTCCTGTATCTCCTTGTCTATTTGATATAGTTCTCAAAGTTTTAGCTAAAGCAATAAGAGAACAAAAGGAGATAAAGGGGATACAAATTGGAAGAGAAGAAGTGAAACTATCACTATTTGCAGATGATATGATTGTACACATAAGTGACCCACAAAATTCTTCCAAGGAACTGCTACGGCTGATAAACACCTTCAGCAATGTAGCAGGATACAAGATTAACTCAAAGAAATCAGTAACCCTTCTATACACTAAGGATAGAAGAGCTGAAAAAGAAATAAGGGAAACATTACCCTTTATAATAGCTGCAAATAGTATTAAATACCTTGGAGTAACTATAATCAAAGAAGTCACAATTTTATTTGACAAAAACTTTAAATCACTGAAGAAATAATTGAAGAGGATATCAGAAAATGGAAAGATCTCCGATGTTCCTGGATAGGTAGGATCCACATAGTAGAAACGGCAATTCTACCAAAAGCAATCTACAGATTCAATGCACTGCCCATCAAAATCCCAACACAATTTTTTTTTACAGACCTTTAAATAACAATACTGAACTTCATTTGGAATAAAAGGGAAGCCAGAATTGTCAAAACAATTTTTCTCAACAAAAGAACCTTGGAGGCATTATGATCCCTGATTTCAAGTTATATTATTGAGCTACAGTAACAAAAACAGCCTGATACTGGCATAAAATCAGACTTGTGGATCAATGGAATAGAATTGCAGATCTAGGCATCAATCAAAAAACATATGAACACCTGTTCTTTGACAAAGAGGACCAAAATATTCAATGGAAAAAAGATAATATCTTTAACAAATGGTGTTGTCATAGTGTGTAGAAAAATATAAATAGATCCAAGCCTATGACTCTGTACAGAACTCAAAACCAAGTGTACCAAAGACCTTAACATAAACCCAGGCACACTAAACATGATAGAAAAATAAGTGGTAAATACCCTCCAATGATTTGGCACAGGTGACCACTTCCCAAATGTAACACCTGTGGCACAGGCACTAAGAACAACAATCAATTAGAGGGACCTCCTGAAACTGAGAAGGTTCTGTAAAGCCAAGGTCACAGTCAATAGGACAAAATGACAGCCTACAGAATGGCAAAAGATATTCACTATCTGAATAATAGGGGACTTCTCTAAAATATATAGAGAATGATATCAGTGATAGGGGACTGATCTCTAAAATATATAGAGAACTCAAAAACTAGACCCCAAAACCTTGAATAACTCAATCAAAAGTGGTGTTCAGAACTAAAAAGGGAATTCTCGGCAGAAAAATTGCAAACAGCTGACAAGCACTTGAAAAATCTTTAGCCCTCAGAGGAATGCAAATCAAAACAACTTTGAAGTACCACTTTATACCTGTCAGATTGGCTAAGATAAAAGTCACAGATGACAGCCCATGCTGGAGTGGTTGTGGAGCATGTGTAACACTACTCCATTGTTGGTCGTAGTGTAAGTTGGTTCAGCCACTCTGAAATGCAATATGGTGTTTTCTTACAAAAATGGTAATCAATCTTCCCAAGGATCTCACAATACCACTATTGGACATGTACCCTAAAGATGCACATTTGCATTCCAAAGGCATTATTAGCTCAACTATGTTCATAGCAGTATTATTTGTAATAGCAAGAACCTGGAAACAACCTAGATGCCCCTCAACTGAAGAATGAATTAACAAAATGTGGCACATTTACACAATGGAGTACTACTCAGCAGTAAGAAAAAATGATATTTTTAAATTTGAAGGCAAATGGATGAATTTAGAGAATATCCTCCTGAGCAAGGTATCACAAACCCAGAAAGATGAGCAGGAATGTACTCATTCATTAGTGGACTGTAAACAAAAAAAAACAAACAGCAAAGCATGTCCAAGTTCCAAACCACAACCACTGAACAGCTTGGGATCTGAAAGACCTTGTACTTCCAGAGGAATACCTGACTCAGTCTTGATGTTGAGGTGAGGAAAGAGGATCTGCCAGGAGTGCATGCTGAACTAAGCTTTATTGGGACCTTGGGACCTCCTGCCCTTTCTGGGAAGGAGATAAATAGATGTGGACAAGAGAGAGTAACTGGAACAGGTGCAAGGTGGAAGGGAGCTTGAACAAGGACATACACAGATAAAAGTATGACTTTATTCAAAATAATAAAAATAGAAAAAAGAGAAAAAGGAAGTAGAAACTGAAAAAGAAAACATATGCAAAGAACCTATAAGGGAGAAAAATGCCAAAATACTGTCAAAGCTTTATAAGACAAAGAATTTCCAAAATGTCACTGAGTTTATTTTTGTGTTGGGCCATCTAATAATGAGCATAGGGCTTCTTGTAAGGGTGGTTTGTATCCCCAGTAAATTACATATTTTTGTTTACATTTATGGCACATTCTATTGAAATAGGTCTTCCCTTTTTTGTTTTATTCGTTGAGAATTTGCCAATTGTGTTTAATCCTTACAAAATAAATAAATTTAAAAAATTTAAAAAACAAATAAAAATAATAAAAAGGAGTGTTGAATTAAAAAAAAACACTTTTTAGGATCAGTGTCCAATTCAGGATATAGGACACCAAATGGTTAATGCAATGTGAAGTAGCATTCATCTGACAAGGAATGAGCCGTAGAAATCTACATCTATATTACTTATATAGAACAAATATCCTTCTATACGCAATAACCAAAGTTCAATATCACCTCATTATTGCTCTACAAGCAACACAGTATAGAACCTGATCAGATTCTTTTTTTGTCAAAGATGGCAAACATAAACTTTGAAATCTCTAACAAATACCTAACATTTTCCAACTACTCCTCCAATCAAACTGAGACATTTAGCAAAACTTCATGTTTTAATTTATTAGTATAAATTAAATCAAGTTTCATTATTTATTAGCATAATATGGTGTTCACTTTATATTACACAAGTTATTATAAATCCCTTCCTATAGAGCCCATTCTTCTCATTCCTCTAGGATTAAACATGATGTCTCATTGAATCATGCCTCAGCATTGATTCAAAAACCATTTAGGGTCCTGGAGAGGTGGTTTGGTGATCAAGGATGCTTGCTATTTTCCAGAGGATCTTGGTTTACTTCCCTGTACCCACACTGTGTAGTTCAAACTCCAGGAGATCCGACTCCCTTGTTTGGCCTCCATGGACACCTGTACTTATAAAAACATATCCTCTCTTGCATGTATGTATACATGCCTGAAAAATAAAATAAATGCTAAAACCTCAATTTAGCATGTAAAATAGTTCCTTTCTCATTAAAAATTCCAATTTTTAACTATTGTCAATAGTTTATCAATACTGTTTCCTCAAGTCTTCATTCTTCTGAGCTAAATTATGAACTCTATGATATCAATAACATGATTTCTTTCTTTGTTTTCTTATTTCCTTCTTTTTTATGTTTTGGCTTTATTTGTTTATATTTGTTTTTAGTCATCATCCATTACTATATTTTTGAAAAGAAGAATGAATAAAATTTGATTTGATCTTTTCAAAGAAGAGTTCTTGTAATATCATTTTAAGGGAATTATGACCTATCCCTTATTACAGCATGCTTTTCTATTTTAAGATTCCATGTTGAAAGTGATTATTCAGTTTCCTCATTAAAACTTTAATGGTGGAGATGGTGACTTCTGCCACCTGAAACCAGACCCAGAGATAGCCACTTGTATTCATTGTGGATCACATTCTGCCCAGAACACTGCTGGCATAATAACAGCAGGAGAACAGCTGAGTCCCTTGGTCCTGGGCATACAGCTGAGAGGTAAGAGACTCAGGTACCATGCAGAGCAGCAGAAAAGCAAAGGAGACCTTAGGAGCACACATGAAAGATCAGTGGTCAGACGATGACTTCTGCCACCTGAAACCAGGCCCGGAGATGGTCACTCAGCTTTGGTGCAGAGTACAGCCCACACAGAACAAGGCTGAGGTAATAGCAGTGGGGGAACAACAAAGTCCCTGGGCACTCAGTTGAGAGGTGAGAGGTCAAGAGGTAACAACTGGCACCATAGCACTGTGACCTCATGGTAGCAGCCAACCCTCTTTACACATAGCTGATTAAGAGCCCTCAGACCAATAACTCACTAAGAGCTGACCAGAACTAAGCAAGAGGGAATTGGGGAAACAATAGGCAGATGACAGTGCAAGAATATATACAAAAATACAAAGGCCACTATCAGAAGAATCAAGTGGTTCTATAGCTTCAAGACCTGAACATAACAATGAAGTGGGAACAGAAGGAAACAACTTTAAATACAGGTTTATGAAACTATTAGAAGCCTTAAAAGATAATACAAAAAACTCCCTTAAAAGATAGAAGAAAATACAACAGAAAATAAGAAGAGATGAACAAAACCCTGAAAGGACATAAAGAAAAAGAAAACAAACAGGTGAAAAAAAAATTTACCAAGAATGAAAAATTAAAATAGAAGCAACAAAGAAGGCACAAACAGAGATAAAGCTAGAAATAGAAAATCTGGAAAAAAAAAAAGACCCAGAACCACAGATTCAAGCATAACCAACAGAATCCAAGAGATGGAAGATAGAATCTCTGGGGTGGAAGATTCAATAGTGGTAATAGATACATCAGTTAAAGAAAACATTAAAACCAAAAAAGTCATAACACAAAATGTCCAGGAAATTTGAGACACCATGAAAAGACCAACCTGAGAATAATTAAAATCAAAGAAAGAGAAGACTACCAGCTCAAAGGCACAGAAAATATATTCAACAAAATCATAGAAGAAAACTTTCCCAACCTAAAGGAGGAAATGCCTATAAGATACAGGAGACTAGAGAATGTCAAATAGACTAGACCCACATAAAAAAGATGCTCATCATATAATAAAAAAAAAAACCACTAAACCTACAGAACAACAACAAAAAATACTAAGAGCTGCAAAGGAAAAAGACCAAATGTGCCTATAAAGGCAGACCCATCAGAATAACACAAAACTATTCAATGGAAACAATGAAAGCAAGAAGGTTTTGGTCAGACATTTTACAGACACTAAAAGTACATGGATGCCAACCCAAACTACTGTACCCAGCCAAACTATCAATCAATATAGATGGAGTAAACAAGATATTTCATGACATAACCATATGTAAACAATACCTAACAACAAATCCAACCCTACAAAAAGCCCTAGAGGAAAATCTCCAACCTAAGGAAACCAGAAATACCCATGTAAAGACAAACAGCCCACAGAATATTCCCCCATCCAAAAAAAAAAGAAAACACAAGCTACTACCAAAAATGACAGGAAGTATTGGTCATTGGACAGTAATATCCCTTAATATCAATGGACTCAATTCACCTATGAAAAGAAACACCTTAGCAGAATGGATACAAAATCAGAAACCATCCTTCTGATGCATACAAGAAACACACCTCAAATTTAAAGACAGATACAAGCACAAAATAAAGGGTTTGGAAAAGACTTTCCAATCAAATGGCACTAAGAAACTAGCTGGTGTATATATTTTAATATCTAACAAAATAGACTTTAAATAAAATCAATAAAAAGAGACAGAGGAGGTCACTACTTAGTCATCTCAGGAAAAATCCACCAAGATAAATTTCAATCCTGAATATCTATGCCCCTAATACAAGAGCATATACACATGTAAAATAAACACTACTAAAGCTTAAACCTCATATCAAACCTGACATACTAGTAATGGAAGGCTTCAATACCCCACTTTCACCCTTGGATAGGTCAACTAGACAGAAACTCAACAGAGAAATAAGGGATCTAGCAGAAGTTATGACACAAATGAACTTAGTAGATATACACTGAACCCTCCACCCAATCAAAAAGGAATATACATACTTCTCAGCACCCTATGTAATTTTCTTTAAAATTTACCACATACTAGGTCACAAAGTAAAAAGCCACAGGTACAAAAAAAAATGGGTAAAACTCCTTGTACCATATCAGATCACCCATGGTCTAAAGTTAGAGTTCAAAAATATCAAGAATCACAGAAAGCCAACCACCTCATGGAAACTACACATCACACAACTGAACTACCTCTGGGTCAAGGAAAAAATTAAGAAAGAAATCAAAGACTTCCTAGAATTTTATAAAAATTAGTCCACTGTATACTAAAACATATGGGATGCAATAAAAGCAGTCTTAAGAGGAAAATTTATAGCATCAGATACCTACATGAAAAAAAATAGAGAATCTCACACAAGAGAGCTATCAGCACTGCTGAAAGTCCTAGAACAATCAGAAGCAAACTCACCTAGAAGGAATAGACGGCAGGAAATAGTCAAACTTACACCTGAAATGAACACAATTGAAACAAAAAGAACAATATACAAAAATCAATGAATCAAACAGTTGGTTATTTGAGAAAATCAACAAGGTAGATAAACCCTTATCCAAACTAACCAAAAAGCAGAGAGAGAGTATCCAAATAAACAAAATCAGAAATTGGAAGAGAATATAACAACAGACCTACAGGAAATCCAGAGTATCAGGTCATACTTTTAAAATTGATACTCCACAAAAATGGAGAACTTAGAAGAAATGGAGAGCTTTCTGGATAGGTATCATTTACCAAAATTAAATCAAGAGTAGATTGATGATCTAAACAATCCTATAACACCAAAGAAAACTGAAATTGTCATTAAAAGTCTTCCAAATAAAAAGAAGCCCAGGACTAGATGGTTTCAGTTCAGAGTTCTTCCAGACATTCAAAGAAGAGATAATACCAATAATCCTCAAACTGTTTCATACAGTAGAAAATGAAGGAATATTGCCAAACTCTTTTTATTAGGCCACAATAGCCATAATACACAAGCCACTCAAAGACACAACAAAGAAAGAGAATTATAGACCAATTTCACTCATGAACATTGATGCAAAAATTCTCAACAAGATTCTAGCAAACTGAATCCAGCAACACATAAAAAAAGTTATTCACCAGGTTCCGGTTCCGGTTCCAGGACTGGGTGCTGTCTGTAGAGCGTGTCCCCATGCACTCTGTAGCAGACAGAGATAAACTCTGACTGCCTGGACCCCACCAGCTGCTGCTGAGGAAATTTGCATTGATAATCACCTCCAACTGAGCAAAGGGATAAGGACTAGGGACCCTGAAGGACAGACTCAGACCCTGCCCAGCGGTGAGGAGGGTTCAGCAGGTCCAAGCACTTGTATGCCTGCCAGAGAGAGTTGAGTTCCCTTCAGTTCCAGTTCCAGTTACTGGACAAGGTGCTATAAGCAGAGCATGTCCCCATGCACCCTGTAGCAGACAGAGATAAACTCTCACTGCCATGGTCCCTCCAGCTGCTACTGAGGGAATTTGCATAGCTGCCACCCCTCCTCCAATTGGTCAAACATAGAAAGATTGAAGACTTTAAATTCAGTCTCCTGCCCAGAGCAGAGGTAGAGCTTGAGCAGACCTTTCTCTCAGAGATGACAGGAGGCAAACAAGCAGGAGTGCCACAACTGACCAGGAGCCACCTAATTGTGAACTACTGAACCCAAGGGCGGATGCCAGGGCAAAAATTAACATAATAATATAAAAAACAACAAGGTAACTCCAGAAAAAAGTGGTGATCCTACAAATACAAGACCTGAACTGAGCAATGAAGAGGAAACAGAAGGAAGCAACACCAAAAATTACTTTTTGATGATCACTGAAGCTCTCAAAGAAGATATGAAAAATAGCCTTAAAGAAATAGAAGAAAATACAAACAAAAAATTGGAAGAGATGAAGAAATCTATGAAAGAAACATGCCAGGAACTAAAAGCTGAAATAGAAACAATAAAAAAGTCCCAAAATGAGGCAAAGATGGAAATAGAAAATCTGAAGAAAAAAGCTAGAACCACAGATACAAGCATAACAAACAGAGTTCAAGAGATGGGAGATAGAATCTCTGAAGTGGAAGAATCAGAAGCTCAAATAGATATATCAGTCAAAGAAAATAGTAAAACTAAAAAAGCCATAACTAAAACTGTTCAGGAAATCTGGGACGTCATGCAAAGACCTAATATGAGAATAATAGGAATAGAAGAAGGAGAAGAATAAAAGCTCAAGGGCACATATAATGTTTTGAATAAAATCATAGAAGAAAACTTCTCTAACCTGAAGAAGGAAATGCCTTTAAAGATACAAGAAGCTTAAAGAACACCAAATAGATATGACCACCCAAAAAAAAGTCAGGGCGCCACATTATAATCAAGCCACAAAACATACAGAAAAAAGAAAAAAAATTTAAGAGCTGCAAAAGAAAAGGGCACACTTAGATATAAAGGCAGACCCATCAGAATAACACCTGACTGTACAATGGAAACAACGAAAGATAGAAGGGCTTGGTCAGAAGTTATACAGATGCTAAAAGAGCATGGCTGCCAAACTAGAATACTATACCCTGCAAAATGATAAATCACCATCGATGGAGTAAACAAGATATTTCATGACAAATTCAGACTGAAAGAATATCTATCTACCAATCCAGTGCTACAGAGAGTATTAGAGAGAAAACTCCAACCTAAGGACCCCAGATACACCCATGAAACCACAATCAATAATTCCACAGAAGAATACTCCAGAGAAAGGAAATACAAACAAGTTAACACCAAAAATGTCAGGAAATATCATTCAATGGTCACTAATTTCCATTTATATTAAAAATGGACTCAACTCTCCTATAAAATGTCACACACTAACAAGATGGATACAACAACAGAAGCCATCCTTCTGTTGCCTACAAGAAACACACCTCAACCTCAAGGACAGGCACAGGCTTAGAATAAAGGGTTGGGAAAAGATTTTTCAGTCAAATGGTCCTAAGAAACGAGCAGGGGTTGCAATCCTAATATCTAACAAAGTAGACTTTAAGCTAAAAGCAATTAAAATGGACCAAGATGGTCACTACATATTCATCACAGGAAAAATTGGTCAAGAGGAGATTTCAATCCTGAATATTCATGCCCCAAATATAAGGGCCCCTACTTAAGTAAAAGAAACACTGCTAATGCTCGAATCCCACAATAATTCTTACATCCTAATAGTGGCAGACTTCAATACCCAACTTTCAACCCTGGATAGGTCAACCAGACAGAGACACAACAGAGAAATAAGGAGTCTAAAAGAGGTTATGATGCAAATGGATTTAATAGATATGTACAGAAGTTTCCACCCAAAAGCAAAGAAATATACATATTTCGCAGCTCCTCCTGGAACTTTCTCCAAAATTGACCACATAATTGGTCATAAAGCAAATATCAACATATACGAAAAAAATGGAAATAATCCCTTGCAACAATTCAGACCACCAGGGCCTAAACTTAGAGCTCAACAACATCAACAATCAAAGAAAGCCTATCAAATCATGGAAAATACACTTCACTCAGCTGAACCATCTCTGGGTCAAGGAAGAAATTAAGAAAGAAATCAAAGTCTTCCTAGAATTTAATGAAAATGAATCCACAACATATCTAAACTTGTGGGACACAATGAAAGCAGTCTTAAGAGGAAAATTCATAGCATTACATGCCTACATGGAAAAACCTCGAGAAATCCCATACTAGAGACCTAACAGCTCAGCTGAAAGCCTTAAAACAATAAGAAGCAAACTCACCTAGAAGGAGTAGACAGCAGGAAGTAATCAAACTTAGAGCTGAAATCAATACAATTGAAACAAAAAGAACAATACAAAGAATCAACGAATCTAAGAGTTGCTTCCTTGAGAAAGTTAACAAGATAGATAAGCCCTTAGCCAAACTAATCAAAAAACAGAGAGAGAGTGTCCAAATCAACAAAATCAGAAATGAAAAGGGGGACATAACAACAGACCCCCAGGAAATACAGAGAATTATCAGGTCATATTTTGAAAATCTGTATTCCACAAAATTGGAAAACCTAGAAGAAATGGACAGCTTTCT
>PVIH01010397.1:0-46404 GCA_004025045.1 Sigmodon hispidus | reverse complement strand
TGGCCTATAACCCTTAAGGAAATTGAAGCTGTCATTAAAAACCTCCCCCAAAATAAAAGCCCTTGTCCAGATATTTTCAGTGTGGAATTCTACCAAACATTCAAAGAAGAATTACTACCATTACTCCTCAAACTATTTCACACAGTCTAAATTGAAGGAATGCTTCCAAATTCCTTTTATGAGGCCACAATTACTTTAATACCCAAGCCACTCAAAGACACAACAAAGAAGGAGAATTATAGACCAATTTCCCTCATGAATATTGATGAAAAAATTCCCAACAAAATTTTGGCAAACCATATACAACAATGTATAAAAACTATCATCCACCACGACCAAGTAGGCCTCATCCCAGAAATGCTGGGCAGGCTTAACATACGAAAAACTGTAAATGTTATTCATCATATAAACAAACTAAAGGAACAAAACCACATGACCATATCTTTAGAGGCTGAAAAAGCCTTTGACAAAATCCAACACTTCTTTATGATTAAAGCCCTGGAGAGATCAGGAATACAGCAGGAGCACCTAAATATAATAAAGGTGATTTACAAGAAGCCAACAGCCAGTATCAAACTTAATGGAGAAAAACTCAAAGCAATCCCACTAAAATCAAGAACTAGACAATGATGTCCTCTCTCCCCTTTTCTATTCAATATTGTTCTCAAAGTTTTAGCTAAAGCAATAAGGGAACGAAAAGAGATTAAGGGCATACAAATTCGAAAAGAAGAAGTGAAATTATCTCTATTTGCAGATGATAAGTGACCCACAAAATTCTTCCAAGGAACTGTTGTGGCTGATAAACACCTTCAGCAATGTAGCAGGATACAAGATTAACTCAAAGAAATCAGTAGCCCATCTATACACTAAAGATAGAAGAGCTGAAAAAGAAATAAGGGAAGCATTACCCTTCATTATAGCAGCAAATAGTATAAAATACCTTGGAGTAACTATAACCAAAGAAGTAACAAACAGACCTATTTCACAAAAAATTTTAAATCACTGAAGAAAGAAATTGAAGAGGATATCATAAAATGGAAAGCTCTCCCATGGTCCTAGATTAATAGGATCAACATAGTAAAAATGGCAATTCTACAAAGGCAATCTACACATTCAATGCACTGCCCATCAAAATCCCAACACAATATTTTTTGGACCTTGAAAAAACAACACTCAATTTCATTTGGAATAACAGGAAAGCCAGGATAACCAAAACAATTTTACTCAACAAAAGAACCTCAGGAGGTATCACTATCCCTGACTTCAAGTTATACTATAGAGCTAGAGTAATAAAAAAACAGCCTGGTACTGGCATAAAAACAGACATGTGCATCAATGGACCAGAAATGAGGATCCAGACATTAACCCAAAAACCTATGAACCCCTGATCTTTGACAAAGTGGCCCAAAACATTCAATGGAAAAAAGATAGTATATTTAACAAATGATGTTGGCATAGCTGGATGGAAGTGTGTAGAAAAATGCAAATAGATCCGAGCCTGTCACCCTGTACAAAACTCAAATTCAAGGGATCAAAGAGCTCAACATAAACCCAGCCACTTTGAACTTGATAGAAAAGAAAGTGGGAAATACACTTCTATGAATTGTCAAAGGTGACCACTTCCTAAATATAACACCAGTGGCACAGACACTAAGAGGAACAAGTCAATAAGTGAGATCTCCTGAAGCTAAGAAGCTTCTGTAAAGCTAAGGGGACACTGTCAATAGGAGAAAATGACAGCCTACATAATGGGAAAGTATTTTCACTAAACCTACAAGTGATAGAGGACTGATCTCTAAGATATATGAAGAGCTCAAGAATCTAGAGCCCAAAACCTTGAATAACCCAATCAAAAAATGGGGTTCAGATCTAAAAAGGGAATTCTCAGCAGAGGAATTACAAATGGCTGAAAGGCAACTGAAAAAGTGCTCATCATCTTTAGCCATCCAAGAAATGCAAATCAAAACAACTTTGTGATACCACCTAACACCTGTTAGATGGTCTAAGATAAAAGGCACAGATGACAGCCTATGTTGGAGAGGATGCAGAGCAAGGGGAACACTCCTCCATTGTTGGTAGGAGTGTAAACTTGTTCAGCCACTTTGGAACGCAGTATGGCACTTTCTCAGAAAATTGAGAATCAATCATCCCAAGGACTCAGCAATACCACTTCTGCGTGTATACCATAATGATGCACAGTCATACTCCAAAGGCATTAACTCAACTATGTTCATTGCAGCATTATTTGTAGTAGCAAGAACCTGGAAACAACCTAGATGCCCCTCAACTGAAGAATGGATTAACAAACTGTGGTACATCTACACAATGGAGTACTACTCAGCAGTAAGAAAAAATGATATCCTAAAATTTGCAGGCAAATGGATTGGCTTGGAAAATATCCTCCTGAGCGAGGTATCACAAACACAAGAAAAATCCAAGCATGCCCAAGCTGCAAACCACAACCACTGAACAGCTTGGGATCAGAAACACCCTGGACTGATTCTTCAGATCCTACTCCAACTAGAGGAACACCTAACTTACTCTTTAGGAAGCGGGGGACAAAACTGGAGCTTCCAGGAGTGGAGACTGAACTAATCAATATTAAGTCAGTGGACCATGGGACTGTCTGCTGCCTGCCCAGGGAGGGGATGGGGAATTGTGGAGAAGAAAAAATGACCTGATGTTGCGGGAGGGGGAAGGGACCTTGAATAAGGATATACAGGGATATAAAGCGTCACCTCTTTGTTAATAATAATAATAATAATAATAATAATAATAATAATAATATACAGAAAAAAATCTTAGCTTTCCAAAAGTGCCCCAAAAAAGTTATTCACCATAATCAAGTAGTCTTCAGCCCAGAAATGCAGGGATGGTTCATCATAGCAGAAAGTATAAATGTCATCAATCATATAAACAAATTGAAGAAAAAGAACCACATGATCATCTCCTTAGATACCGAAAAAGCCTTTGACAAAATCCAACAATACAATATGATAAAAGTCCTGGAGAGATCAAGTATACAGCAAAAACACCTACATATAATAAAGGTGATTTACAAAAAGCAGATGGCCAACATCAAACTATATGCAGAAATACTCAAAGCAGCCCCACTAAAACCAGGAACTAGACAAGGCTGCCCCCTCTCTCCTTATCTATTCATTATAGTTCTCAAAGTTTTAGATAAAGCAGTAAGAGAATGAAAGGAGATTAAGAGAATACCAATTGGAAAAGAAGTGAAACTATATTAGCTCATTAGCTCAACTATGTTCATAGCAGCATTATTTGTAATAGTGAGAACCTGGAAACAACCTAGATGTCCCTCAACTGAAGAATGGATTAACAAACTGTGGTATATCTACACAATGGAGTAAGAAAATGGTGAAATTTGCAGTCAAGTGGATAGATATGGAGATTATCCTTCTTAGCAAGTTATCACAATCACAGAAAGAGAAGCAGGACATGTACTCACTCATTGGTGGCCTTAATATGTCTGTGTGTGTGTGAGAGAGAGAGAGACAGAGAGAGACAGAGAGAGACAGAGAGAGAGAAAAGAGAGGTCATTGTACATAAGAACTCAAGGCTAGAAGGTAGCTAAATGACATACTGCCTCACTTCTGCAATGATGGCCTCTGACAGGAGTGTGGGTAATGAAAGACTTGCTTTCTTTAAGGGTCTGGTCACAGGGAGTTTAATTATTCCAGTAAGTAAATGAACAGCATGAATTGGAGTTTTTTGTAAATGGGGAGATCATAAGAGTGGGCATGAATATGAGAGGTCTGATAACTAAGTTGGATGGGATGCATGATATAAAATCACCAAAAAATAAATATATAAATATAAAAAATTAAAAAATAAATAAAATTTTAAGAGCAAAGGGGCCAAACCTGAAAATAGTCAGAATTTACCATAGCATTTTAATTTTATATAACTTTTTAAAAGAATAATCTATTCACAGAAAAGGTTCTTACCTGTAATAAAGTTTTCAAGTATTGACAAATAGAATACAAGGATTTAAATAGTGATTTGTGGTGGAATGTTCTGTAAATTTATGCTGTAAATAAAGTAACTGATTTGGTCTATGCACAGCACTGTAGAAGTGGGTGGAGAATCAGAGGGCAGGCAGGTAGTAAAGGGTGGAGTTAGTCAGTCTCCATCCATTCCCAGAAGAGAAGCATGTAGGAATTCAAGTGAGCCATGTGCTGTGGGCCACGTGGTGGAGAGATTAGTAAAAATGGGTTGATTTAAGATGAAAGAGCTAGCTAGTAATGTGCTTAAGACATGGGCCAAACAGTGTAAAGGATATAAGTGTGTGATTCATTTCTTTGGGGGACAAAAGCCGCCGAGCATGCCAGTTTACAAATTCCGGTGCCAAACGGGCCAGGAAACTTAATACAACAGATGGCGTCCCTGAATATGCTGAACACCTGCATAAATCCTGAGAAAGTTTAAAAAACTTAAAGAGCATTCTAGATCACTGAAACAGAGCCAAAAGCGGCTTTCTGAATTGTGTATTTGAATTGATTTATGGTACAGAGACAGCGTGGTGTTCAGGCAGGAATTTAAAAATGGCGCGTTCATGGCACACAGCTTAAACTCATATGTTTCATGGAAGTCATTGCATAAGTGTGATTGATTTAAGGTTTCTGCTTATATTGAACAGAAAGAAAACAGTTAAAAAAGGTTTTTCTGGTAGCAGCATTTTCTGAGTCCGCTCTGGTTGCCAGCAGCGGGCTCCTCCGCAATATTGAAAAGCCAACAAAAGGGGCAGAGTCAGCAATTAAAGTGATACCCACATTTTAAAAGCTCTTTGAGTTAGAAAATGATTAAGAATTCCCTATAAAATAGATTTAGACTCTCAAAACCTCTAAAGAGGGTACAATGTATGTAAAATATGCATAGGCTTCAGAGAGAGAGAGAGAAAGAGAGAGAGAAAGATAAAAAGGGGGTAAAGAAACCCTTTAAGAAAGAGAAATAAGGAAATAAAGATTAAAAAAGCCACAAAAGATGGCAGATAAACAGAGAGTCTGGATTATGGTTATTGTGTTTTGTTTTAATTTTTTAACTTTTAATGAGTTATTTGCAGAGAGACAATTGATTGCTAAGGCTGCTAAGCTAAACCAATACTTATATTTTAAAGATGTCTTGACTTTAAAATCTGTTTATAAGAATATGTTACTTGGGAAAAGAGTTTCTGCTTTTGTCTCCACAAAAGATCAAAACCTGTGGATTGGTTCTAGGCAAATGTGGTTCCATTTGCCAAGGCCACCTGAAATTCTCTGATGGAAGATCAGCTTCCAAGATGGCCTGTTGAGATGATCCAGCTTCAAAACCCCATCAGATTGTCATCGTCCTTTGACAGCAGGAAGCAGTGAAAGAAAGAAAGTTATGCCCAATTTCCCAAAAAGATTGCTTATTAATGTTTATTTTCATTATAAATGGTTAATGGTCAATCTTTTAGAAAAAAGGAAGGAGGAGGATATGATATAGGAATTATTAGAAAAGATAAGTTGATTTTGGTTTATTGATATAAACTTAAGGTCAATTTTGTTATGCTGTATGGATTTTTCTACTGTTGATTAAGGTATGATGCTGATGTAACTCATTTAAAATTGTAATATATAATTGAGAAATGCAGATTAATAGTCATCTATGATAACCAAACTTATAGTCATGTTAGTTACTCTTTTGTAGGTATGCAAAGATATATTTCAGTTAGATAGGTAGTCTTCAAACTCTTCAAAGACATGCAGAATATGGCACTTAAACTATTTTAAGAACTTAGACTTTTCTGGACAGTGAGACAGGTCTGCTCCTGGTAGAACCAATATATTTCAGGAAAAGGATGGACACTGAAGAAACTTCATATGGAATTTACTTTGTTGCAACAGCCACTGGACAAGAAATTGTTCTGGTATTGACTGCTTGATAGTATGCTGTGTAAACTGGACATGCAGGTTCCATAGGAAAATGACCTCTGAACTTTGGCAGAACAAGCCGAGATGGTCCTTCAGGTTCCTGCTTTGCAGAAAACATTGCCAGGCATCCTTCTGGACACAAGAAGAAGCAACTGATAAACTGTGTCATATTTCCTGCATCACTGAAAGGTTTGTCAGAGACTTTGGGCCATAAAGGCTGAATGTTACAAAGGAACTTTGGGTGACTATCCAGGCAGACATGGATCATCTCTGTCATTTTCTAGACTTTGGAAGTTGCTTGAACTTCCTGTTTATTTGCATAATAATATATCCTTCTGTGGTCTTTGATGTGGTTGAAGGTTTAGTAATTGTAGGTATAGTCTTTTTAGTTTAAAAAGTATATTAGATATGAAACTTTAGACTCACAATGATAAGGTAGATAATGGAATATTCTCTTTAATTTTGTGAATACAAATAGACTAGATATTGTGACTGTAATCCCTGCTTGAGAGTTGTTCTGTTGTAATTTTCCAAAATGGAAATTGAAACCTTCCTTTTTAATTAGACAGAAAATAGGAAATGTGGTGGAATGTTCTGTTGTAATTTTGCTATATAGAAATTGAAACCTTCCTTTTTAATTAGACAGAAAAGAGGAAATGTGGTGGAATGTTCTGTATGCTGTAAATAAAGTAACTGATTTGGCCTATGTACAGCACTGTAGAAGTGAGTGGAGAATCAGAGGGCAGGCAGGTAGGAAAGGGTGGAGTTAGTCAGTTTCCATCTGTCCCCCAAAGAAGAAGCATGTAGGAATTCAGGTGAGCCACTGGCTGTGGGCCACGTGGTGGAAAGATTAATAGAAATGGATTGATTTAAGATGAAAGAGCTAGCTAGTAATGTGCTTAAGACATGGGCCAAACAGTATAAGTAATATAAGCATCTGATTCATTTCCTTGGGGGACAAAAGCCGTGCGGACCAGGTTCCAAAAGCCGCCGTGTGTGCCAGGTTACTACAACAGTGATTTTTCAACATTTTTAATGAGTTGAATCTCTGGGAATTGGTACTTTCTAATACCTTCTTCTAATGACTTCTCTATCTCTGACTCTCTGTGTTTCAGTTTCTGACCGTCTCTTTCTGTCTCTCCCTCTACCCTATTCCATATTGCAAGCTGGAGAAGGCAAGTCATGGCATAAGTGTGATAACTGAAGGATTCAAGCTTTTTTTTTTTTTTTTATAAAACCCCATAATATGCAGGTAGTAAATGACAGATAAAGTGTGATTCCTCATCCTGTCAGTTTTTGCATTAACACATAAATGTAAATCTCCTAGACATCTCACTTCCTGCATGGTCTACCATCTCCCACAAAAGTGACCTCATTACAGCTCCAAATATTAATAACCTCTCATCTTTTGTAGCTCTTTCCTTCTGATTTTGTAATATAAGTTATTTCTCAAGACTCTCTTTGACATCCTTAATGCATCTGATTTGAAATGAAACTGCTGGACAAGGCATAAGAACAGAGATTTCAATGAGAAAGTGTGTTACACTGTCCAATATCTTTCTCTGTATATTACCTTGTGCCTGGCAACATATAAAAGATACACAGTAGCAAATAGTACAGTGTTTGTATTAAAAAATCATTGGCTTCAAACTCCTGTTTAATTCTACAATAAAAAACAAAACCTAAACTCTACTAGAAAAAAATCTATATTTATTCATTCAATATGTTCAATCAATTAAAATGGTAATCTCATAATTTTTATACAGGGACCACAGTAACATCAAAAATAAAAAAAGCATTAGTCTAGATATTCAACAGTAAGATGTTCATATAGAAAGACACCTCACCCAATAGGAAAGAATAAGTATTCACAGTCTACTTTCCTTCCACAACCTATTTGAATCTTTTACACTTTTCTTAAAGGAGACAGTTTCTTACTCATATACACAATTATTTTTATCTAAACCCTGAGAAGATAGTAAAACTCTGGACAAGGAAAGAAAAAAAGAAAAGTTAGTGGCTACCACCCAGATCCAGCTACAATCTCCATCAACTGTCTCTTTGGTTTTATGTATTTTCTTCCACCTGGGAGCCTGTCTGTGTACTTAGATCAAGGTGGTTTCTAGCTGAATTATGACATGTTTTCTCTGAAAAAGAAAACAATAGCTTCATGTCTTTATCATCCTTGAGTGTCGTCTTTGAAATCATGAATAGTACTTGCTCTTCTACACTATGGCAGCAATCTTCCAAAACCAACTCCTCACAACTTCTGCAGTGAGCTCTCAACTTCAGAACCCCTCAACAAAAAATAAGAGTATTTAGAAATGTCCTCAGGTATGCTTCCAGTGTGCTGTAAGAATACATGAACCTCTGCAAAAATAGTATGCCTGCAGATCAGTGTGTTCCTAACCATAACATGCACCCAGAAAACATGTGTTTGTTCTATGTAATGTTAAATATGCCTGCTGCATAAAAGCTATTCCATTGTTTGAGAGAGAGAGACTCACAGCTTTAAGACCTTTTGCCCTGTGCTTTTGAGCCACTGTTCTAGATTGTTGCATCACAGAGATAAAAGTGCCACGATGCTGATAGAAATTTCAAAGCATAGCCTGACAATTTCAAAGCTAAGGAGCACCCATAAATTCTTGTAGAATATTGCCAAATGTGTGGTCTTTTATTTTATGTTGGGATTATTGGTCAACAAAAAGACTTAGTACCAGCTTAGTAATGACACACCTTCAAAGAATCCTATGGTACTGTTTTATAGTGAGCAGGGCAAATATTTCATGTAAGTGACATATTTTTACTCATCTCTGTCTCAAGACATTAAATCTTTCCCATAATATCACAGTTCCTATTTCCATAGAAAATGAGAAATCTCAAATTCTGACTCTTTCATTTACAGTTTATGAGACTCAGGCAAGTTATTTATCTGTATTGATTATTTTTATAAGTGTGACTTAAAAATAAAAAACAGACTCAAACAAGCATTATAAAGAAATATATGAATATTATAAATATATTGATTCTTGCATAACCATACTTTTAAATTCAAATTCTTAAATGTTTATTCTAAGTAAGAGATATTACTTAGAAATTTACATGTGACCACATAAATTGTACAAGTGCTTTGGAAAGTCACAAATCTTTACTTTTACATTTTCACAAATATGGTTAAGTATGGAGTACAAGAGCTTCCTGGTAAAAGTCACATGAATGAATATGTCATTCAAACACTATCTCTACTGTTATTTGGCATTCTCTTTCTACCCTAAAAGGTTAAGAACCAATCCTGTATTTAAAATAATTATGGAAAGCTTAAAAACTATGTTTTTCAGCATTCATTAAGTTGTTCCATTATGAAATTTGATACAAAAAAATCTTATATCTTATTTTGCAATTCAATTTAGGTAAATGCTAAGTTCTGACTGGTTGCCCTTAAATACTCATAGGTACTAGGAAAAGATCAAAATCATGAGTTCAGATCATCATATTCTTTATCATTGCAGAGTTTGTGGTTTAGGCAATAGTATGGGTTGTCTGTTTTTACTCAGTAACATTTTACTGTGCAAAGTCATATATTTGACTTATGGTCACATCAATCTGCTCAGTAATAATTAAAGTCACAGAGTCTGCAGGTTGGTGTTGAAACCTGACTTTTTGTTGTCTTCTTACATACAGCTGCCATCTGCCAGTGACTGCAGAACTTACAGTTCCCTGATTCCTGATAAAGGCACAGACGGAAAAGATGTGGTTTGTGCGATTTTGCTCTTGAACAAAATTTCTAAAATTTGTTGAAATATTGAAATTGTCAACACACATGCAAACCATAAAAGGATCAGCCTAAAGAACATTTCTTCACAGAAAAGGAAAGGATACTAAAAAGTGAAGCACGTGAGTCACAATTACAATCTCCCACAAGGGCTTCTTTAGCAGACCAGGTAAGATGCTAACACAAAGAATAGAAGCAGGTTGCTGATCTGAGCTGAGCCTCCAATAACGACTGTGTCAGGCACTAGCCAAGGTAGACTAGATGTACATCTGAAACACTCAGAAAAATGCTCTCAGACTCCAGTGCTACCCAGCTCCTGTTGACAGAAAAGCAGTAGTTCAGACTAAGCGACAGAACTCTAAGGGCCAAGACATAGGTGGCATCACAGTGAGGTGTCATTCTGACTCCTGGTGTCCTCACTTGAAGTTATCTCTGAAAACACAGAAGGAAAGATCCCTGCTATCTCTCCCATTCCCCAGAAATATACCAGGCCTGTGGGATGCATGATTCACCATTGGACCTCACTTTACATCCAATACTTTCTTTTGTCCACTGCCTTAAATAGTTATATTTAAGCTTAACATATAAATCAAGGAAAAGAACTTGCACTTATGTCCCCAAAGCAGCATAAATTGATGGCCACAAAATTCTACATGTCTCTAGTGTTCACAGTTAATTAATTCCATTTCAAATGTTTTCTGTGCATAGGTTTATTTAATACTAATGAAATTCTTATGAGGTAGGTAATATTTATAGCATGTCTATTGTATAAAAAAGAAAAATATTGTCAAAGATATATTAATAATTTTTCCAAAAGCCAATATTAAAATTTAAAAAATCTGCACAGGGTCCCTGACATTGCATACTGCCCTCCTGTCCTTGGCATTCTAGTTACAAACTAAATAATGTTAATAGTGTGTTGATATCCAGTCTAAAAAAGTAATGGCTGCAAGATTCTGGTCTGGTCTGTTTGCTTCTCTGAGACTAAATTCCTCATCAGGAAAATGAGACAGAGGAATAGATAGTAAGCAATCATCCTCACAAGATATTCAACTATATCAAGGGATTTGTGAAAGGAAGGTATTGTATCTCAGACAATGAGAACAAAGAACTTGCTCCAGCTTCATGTGACTGATAGATACTCACTGGACAATCAAGCCATAAATATTCTCCTCATCACAGGTTTAAACAAACAAAAGTGACAAGAACCACCCAAACTCTAATTTAGTTTCTTTGTAAGGACAGCATGCATAACAAAAGCCATGTTGAACTTGTGCCATACATAGCTTACCAGTCTTGTCATTAACATTTCCCTCTATGAGTGCTTTTAGTTTTTCTTTCTTTTATATAAATAAATGTAAATAGGAAGAAGCATGTCCAAACACAATGATAATACAAGTTGATAGATATACTATTGCTATTCTAATTTCTCCTATAGACACATCTAATTTTCCATCTTCATAGCTAAATATTATTTAATGTTGTGAGATGATTATGTATTTCTTCTAAATACAAATAGCAAACATTTACCTCTTTAACATACAAATAAAATGTGTTTTTCAAACAAAAGCAGAGCCTTAGGTGCAAGGAAGTAAATGAATTACCAACTAAACTTGTCATTTAGGTAGGCACAGTCAGTCTCTATCAACTGTTTGATGAACATTTTAATGTCAACATGCCAGCATGTTGCATGTTTTGTCATAACAATGAATTGATTTTACAGTGTTGTTCCCACCAAAGGACCCAAGACTTGAGAAGTAAGAGGAGATGTTTTAAAATATTTAGGAAAACATTATGATATATATTTACATGACTTTCCACAGGGATATCAAAATATTGATGATATATTACTAAAATCTGCTTGTTATGCATCTAATTTCAAAGACACTTCCCAATCTTCATTTCTTTTCTGTACAGGGAGCAGAAATGGAAACATGGCTTGAGAAGCATAATAAATATCCCACAAGTTTCACCATTAACATTTTTCCATATGAATTTTATTAATTTGCATTTACTTTATAAATATATAACACTGGAGCAAACAGAGTCAAAGGGTAAATATCAACAAGAATAATTAATAACAGAGAGCAAAGTGCTAGTCTCTGAGGTGTGAGAACCAGGAACATGCTGTTCAAAGGCTACAAACTCTGCTACAAGCTGAAGAGATTTGGGAAATCCGTGTACAGCATGGGACTCCTAGTCAATAGTATATTTCATGCTTGAAATGTGTTAAGATACTGGATCTCAAGTGTTCTCAGACATCAAATAAAAAACCCTGTGAGCTAATTATTGCATTCTATAGCATGGTGCTTGTGATCACTTCATCACCAATGCACATGCCATCTAGTATGTATTCATTTCTCTTACTGGAAAGATGCTAATCAAAGCCTTGTTCCCACTTTAAAGTGGTAATGTCACAGCTTTGAAGCTAAATGCTGATCAATCTATTCTGTTCTTGGTCATCTGCAAACAGGAAATTAGATTCTTCTTTACTGTTTCTAAAATATAGTATGTAACCTTATTTTGAAAAAAAAATGAATTGTGAAGTTTTTTGGCATAAAAGCCAGAATAAAAGCCATCAAAGGACAAGGTCAAATGCTCTATTATGTTTCCTAATGTGATAATGGAGCTGCTAGCTCCATGCAGGAAGAGGAGAAAAAATGGAGGAGGAAGTCTACATGGACCTTTCTGATCTTAAAATATTAACATGATGTAAAATTATGTATACAGAAACTGGATAGCACTCTTCCTCAATCAGTTGAGAAATGAATTAAACAAGAATGAAAAGTAACGGTTTCCAGGACAATGATAAATTAGAAACAAAAGCTAGTAAATATAGTATGTTTTATGATTTCTAAAATTACCTCTTCTAACATCATTTCAAAATAATTGCTAATATTTTATAACATATCATTGAAGAGCAGCTGAAGATCTAAAACCCTTGAGAGTTCTAGTTGAGGCTGAGGACCCGACTCTTACTCCTCCCACACATCTTGGTGACAGGACTAAAATGTAGCTGCCTGTTCAGTTGGGCAGTAAGTCCCTACAAGAACAGTCTGTGTCCAAACACACCATTTTAGAACAACAATCTTTAAATGCTTTCCCCTCTTTTTTAAAAGACCCCCTTACTATGCAAAGCAGACAGCCTATTGGATCATATGCTCTGGAGAGTACATACCATCTTCTGCACCCTCTCTGATACCTTTCTGCTCTAGTCTGAGCTCTGATGTCAAGTATTTTAATTCATTTGGAGCTTTTCTATCTTTCTAAAATGATGTTCAAGGTCAGTTCTTATATGATTTTAGTCCCTCCCTGTCTCACATTGTCTTAGACACTCCAAAATATCCATGAACACAAGAGTAAAATAATTTTTTAATTTCCTTTGTTATAGTATTTTTAATCTTTTATAGAAAAATAAAATCTGGTAGAAAAACTAAAGTTTAACATACAACCCTCAAAAATCAAACAAAACAAAAAAGTGAGGGAAATCTGATACAGCAGCCTACTTCCACAGTCCCAGAGAAGCTAGATAACAAGGAGGTCCCTAAGAGGGGTGGATGGACTTCCCTGAAAAGGGTAAAGAGATCTCCTGGATAAACTGGGGGCAGGAGTGTGGAGGACAGAGGAATTGAATTCTACAGCCTGGTAAGTCACTGTATCAATAATGGGCTTCAGTATATTTGAGCCCTAAAGGTTTTTTATACCCCTTGGGAAAATTTGTTGGAGAATTTATTACCTGGAGCTTGTTAACTTCTGCTGATGGTTTTGTTCCCAAATCTAGAATGCATGTTTATTATATTAAATAAAGAATCTTAAGCCTAAAATGTATACATCTGGACTTTTAATTTTAAATCTAATTAATGGGTATATCTGGGTTCCTATTTCTGCCCTGTTTAAAATGTATGATTATATTAAAAAACAACAATAATTCATTTAAGAAAGTAACATGGTATCCACATAAAGATGAATCAATATTGACTTAGATAAGCTTGTGATTCAGATTACCTATATTTGTTTTTTTCATTTCATTTCCAATGGGGTTTTCAATAATTTATATGCACTCGAATTACATTCAAATCCTATTTGTTTATCTCTGATTTGATCAAGAGTTGCAGTGTTTTGTTTATTCCAAGAGTATTCTGTGTTACTCTGTTCCCCAGGCATTTCTGAAGTCAACTCCTCTTAAAATTATCTCACACCCTGCTGCTACTGAAAGAGATTTTAATATTACTTCAGATGAAATCCATTACTTCTAGTCTATCAATTTTACAGCTTAAACCAATACCCTCAAGATTCCCATCTGTTGTCTATTGTGAAGCCATTGTTAAGTCTCTTTGCTCCATAATCTGCAACCTCACAGGCTTTGGAAACTCCTCCACAGACTCTCCACATACATCTCATCTCTCCCTGTCAGTGATGTCCTGTTCTTCTATGTACAATCTAGTGTCAGGCATGTTCTATACGAAAAGATTTATAATCAGACTCTTCCATGTTCTAATTTCAAGTGTCTTCCAGAATACTAATGAAAGTTCATTTCAAAAATAGACATGAAAAGTCCCCTAGGATACAAAACATTACAGTAAAAAGTAGAAAAATTGAGCAAAAATTGAAAAGAAGAAAAAACAGAAACAGAAAAATGAAGTGATCCTCCTGTGACTCCATAGTAATATAAAGTCTTGGTCATCCTTCAGAGACCTCAGGGTACTGTAAGATCTTGGTCAAAGTCTACATGTTAGTTCACTTTGCTCATCTATAAAAAAAATAAAATTAATACAGCTTTAACCAATATAAAATTATTTTGAAAATGATTTAGTATGAGAATAGAAGCAATTTTCCAGCTCTTAACTATTTGGAAACTTTAAATCAACAGAAAAAACAATTTTTATTTATAAGTCACTTAACATTAAGCACTTTTACATTATTGACACAAATTCTGCATTTTCTGTACTGCTAAGATTGGCAAAAGTATAAATACAAAATTAGATTTAGTAATAATTTAGGTCTTATAATATACTAAATGTTGTGTTCTATTTTATTTTTAAGTTTTACTATACTTAATTACATTAATTCTTTGAGAATTTCATGTAGCCATACAATGAATTTTTTATTAGATTATAGTCCTTTCCCAGCCCTCTTTTCTTTATGTCATTGATTTGATATAATCAAGCAGATACTGATTTGTGTAGCTAACATACTTAGAAGAGTGAAACCATCTAGTGAAGCAGTAAACCAATCAGATATGACACCATAAATAAAAATTACTTTTCTTCAACCTGAAGGCATGAACCACTCCTAAATCTGTGCTAGAATGTTGCCTGCCTGGCTTGATCCTGTGCTGGTCTTGCACAGGCAAGGACATACATACTTCATGAATACAATAGTCCTGTTATATCAAGAAAACTCTGCTTCATTCTTGGTCCCCACACCTTTGTGTAGTTCAAATTCAGATTGTAACGAAAGGGACTCAGAGCCAAATACCAGGGAACAGCTGAGATATCAGCAAGAGGCAACACCAGTCAATTCTCATCTAGCTATCTTGCAACTTCCTCAGCCTCCTCCTGGTCATTTCTCTTCTGCTGAGGCCTTGCCAGCTGTGTTCCATCCAAGTTAGGATTAAAGGTGTGAACCACTCTATTTTGTAGCTAGCCTTGAGTTCACAGAAACAGAGGAAGTTCTGTCTTCTGGAGTTATGGGATTAAGGGTGTAGGTCAGCACTCCTGGTTTTCCCTGTTCTGAGATTAAAGATGTGTACTATTGAATCTCAACTGTTTGTCCTTGTACTCCAGGATCAAGAAATTCCTGAGCTACCTGCCTAGGTTTTGACTGTGTGTATAATCTCTGGAATATTTCAGGTTTTATGAAATATATAACATTTCAGCCCATCCACACACCTTTGCTTCTTACAATTTTCTGTCCTCTTTTCCATGATGCTTCCTAAATCTTGAGAAAAGGGTGAACTAAATATGTTTTATTTTTGACACTTATTTTCTGTATCTTGTAAGAAATGTATTAACTATCATGCACCACACAGAAAATTCTCTGATGACTTCTATGAACTACAGTAACCTGTGGGTATAGGAATCTGAATTTAGACAGCAGTTGAATACTATATCTATTTAGCAAAATAAGTGTAATAGTCTCATTCCCATGGCCCACAAGCTTCCCAGTCCTGAGTTGCTCCAAATATCTACAGTATCAAGCATGTATTTTCTACCATGCAGTAGAGACTTTGGTCTTAGCAGAGAGAAAATGATTACATACATGCTGTTCATACCACTATTGCACTCATAAACATATCTTGCCACAACAATCATTATTGTGGCTGACAGTCTTCACAACAACTGGGTGAGAATGCTGATAAAGTTTCTTCCAAAGCAGCCTACATAGCACTTGATGGTACTATGAAAGCTAGCTAGCCACCTGAAGAGAGGAAGGAGAGATGATATGAGCAAAGAGATTGGGATTATGAGGAGGAGACCCACAGAGACAGCTGACCCAAGCCATTGGGAGCTCACTGACTCCAAAATGATAGCTGAGAAACCTTCATGGAAAGAAACTAAACCCTTTGAATGACAGCCAAATGACATGGGCAGTTTGTGATGCCTTTTGCACTTGGACCAGAGTTTATTCCTGGTGCATGAACTGGCTTTTTATAGCCCATTTTCTATAGAGGGACACCTTACTCAGCTGTGACACTGGAGGGAGGGACTCATCCTACCTCAACTGGATTTGCTAGACCAAACTAATTCACCTTTGAGTACTTGCCTTCCCAGGGGGAATGGATGGGAGCAAGGGGTGGAAGAAAGCTGAAGGAGAACTGGGAGGAGGGAAGAGAGGGAAAGCAGTTGTGGGTATGGAAAAAAACTGTTTAAATAAAAAAAATGATACAATGTCTTATTTCCATCACCTTTTTTTCATGAGCTAAGACTTGAGTTAGAGACAGGGAGATGGGATGAAGTCAAAGAGAAATTTTGATTCTGAGGCTTTTTTTCTCCCTTGTTGGTAGTAAGCAGCATAACAAAATATTGATGTTGTGGTAATGTCTTTCTTTATGCTGTGAAATAAAGGGACTGATTGGGCAATGGCAGACACTGTAGAAGTAGGCAGGAAATCTGAGTATGGGTAGGAAAAGGAGGACAGAATGAGACAGGTGATCCAGCCATCCATGATGCAAGATGTAATAAAATAGGGAAGCTACAGCCATGTGGCAAGACAGATTAATGGAAATGGGCTAAATTAACATGAAAGAGCTAGGTAGCAATATGCCTGAGACATAGGCCAAACAGTATGTAATTAATATAAGTGTCTGAGTCATTTTGGGTGGGAGAAGAAGCAGCTAGCATGTCCAAACTGTTGAACTAGGCAGTCTGAGACCACAGCCCTGTGGGTCTGGACCACCAACCAGCAGGGCCAGAAACCTGGTGTTATAAATTGAAACTATGGTAACATATTTTTAAGCCCAACAATCTATAACAGAGTCGACATAACTCTGTACCTGTAAAACTTTGATTATAAAAATAAGCAGAGGACTAGATCTCCTAGTGTGAGGTGTGTCAATATCCAACTCAGCACAATTGGCCTTTACTACTATATATAAATAGTCCATTATTTTAAAATTGCTGAGTCATTGCACATTATTTATATATGTTATTCTGTAATTTTTTGATCCATTCATTACTTTCTGAGAATTTAAGATATGTCTAGTTATTGGCACTTATGAATAAAGATAGTAAGGTCATTAAAAAACTAGCTAGATGAGTGGATGTTTCCTAAGTAGTACCAACATGAATTGTGCATGTATTGTGCCCAAAACGTCTGCTGTCTTTAGCAAAAGGGTTTTAACATCAAAGTCTGGTGGATAACTACAGTAGATGTTTCAGTCCTAACAACAACTCCCAAATATCTAGCAGCCACTTCCCAAATAATTGACTCAGAAGCTTGATATTATAGTAAATGCTGATCCAGTATCTCAAATATATTACTATTGAGCTCTTACAAATAAATTAACCCATAATTCTTATCTATGTTTAGCCACATGACTTGGTATGTTTTCTTAGTCCAACATTCTTATCTTGTGTCCTCTATGTGTCTGGCCAGTGACTGCTTCTCTGTCTTTTATCTTTCAACAATTCTCTACTTATACTTCCTGCCTGCCTGCTAGCCTATTAGCATTTTATTAAACCAATAGAAGAGACAAATCTTTACAGTGTAAAACAGCATTTTCCCATAATGTTTACCCTTTTTTGTTTTCAAAAGAAAAATTCTGAATCTAATCTTCCATGTTTAGCTTTTTTCCTGACCATTATTCATAACAACTTAAAACCAAAAATCTAAAAAAAATGACAACTATCCATGATCCATTTTGGGGGAATGTGAGTATAGTTCTCTAAAATACTTCCTGCTGATTGAGAGAGGTGGTTATCTTATAGGGTATCTTACCTTTTATACCTTATATATTCTTATAAAATAAGAAAATTTTGAATTACAGTTAAGTCCTTACTAGTCTGTGAAGCTGAATCATCTTAGCTAGCAGCCTTGAAGCCATTCTAGATGAAGAACTCAGAAGAAAGTACAACAGAGTAGTATACTATAAATTTTGGATTATCTGAGACATCTTTCCCCATCAGAAGTTTTTTGGGGATCTTCCTTTCTCAAATTTATTTTCTCTCAGCACAGAATGAATCTACAGTCTGTCCTGTGGAAATAAAAGTATACGCTCTTCTCCAAAGTAACATATCTTTTGACTTAAATTTTGAAGTCAAGGCATTTTCAAAATATATAGGTTGGATTAATTCACCAACATTTGTAATTAAATGTCTTTTAGCAGCTGTAATACCTTCCTCAGCACTCAAACAATTCAATAAAATACAATATCCAAATTTTTTTTTGTATTTTACATCTTTGCATGGCTTATATACTTTGTTTGGGGGGATTTTATCTTTTCCTTTTCTATCTGAAGCACAAACATAATATATTAATATATTAAATATATATTCTATATCTAATATATATATTAAGACACAGTTTAAACAATTTGGAGTTTTCTTTCTTCTGAACCTGTCCTTACTATATATCTCTACCATTTTCTGAACACAAGAGACTTTTTTTTTTTCATTATGTATAAAGTCTCATTATTTACCCATGTATCCCCTTCTTCAAACTCCCTTCCCCCTCCAGCCCCTCTCAGCCACTTTCTTGTCTCCCCATCTCCTTATCTCCTACCCAGCAAGGACAGGAGGTTCCAAGGTCCCAAGGTGGCTTAGTTTAGCATCCACTCCAGGCAGATATACTTTCCTCATCTCAACATCAAGACTGGGTCAGGTGTTCCTCTGGAGGGAATAGGCTCCAAGGTGCCAGTCCAAGGTGCTTCAGATCCCAAGCTGTTCAGTGGTTGTGCTTTGCAGTTTGGGTATGCTTTGCTTTTTATTTAAAGTCCTCTAATGAGTGAGTACATTCCCTGTTTATCTTTTTGGATTTATGATACCTCATTGAGGATGATATTCTCCAAATCCATCTATTTGCCTGCAAAATTTAGGTTATCATTTTTTTCTTACTGCTGAGTAGTACTACATTGTGCTGATGTACCATTCTTCAGTTGAGGGGTATCTAGGTTTTTTCCAGGTTCTTACTATTACAAATAATGGTGCCATGAACATAGTTGAGATAATACTTTTCAAGTGCAATTGTGCATCTTTAGGGTATATGCCCAGTAGCAGTATTGGTGGATCCTTAGGGAGATTGATTCCCAGTTTTCTGAGAAACTGCCATACTGCATTCCCGAGTAGGTGAACAATGGAGGAGTGTTCCCCTTGCTTCACAACCTCTCTAGCATAGGGTATCATCTGTGTTTTTAATCTTAGTCATTCTTCCAGGTGGATGGTGGTATCTCAAAGTTGTTTTGATTTGCATTTCTCTGATGGCTGAAGACATTGAACACTTTTTCAAACGCCTTTCAGCCATTTGTAATTCTTCTGCTGAGAATTCCCTTTTTAGTTTTGAACCCCATTTTTGGATTGGGTTATTCAAGGTTTTGGGCTCTAGTTTTTTGAGTTCTCTATACATTTTAGAGATCTGTACTCTGTTACTTGTGGGCTTGGCAAAAATCTTTTCCCATTCTGTAGGCAGTTATTTTGTCTTATTGACTGTGTCCTTGGCCTTAGAGAAGCTTCTCAGTTTTAGGAGATCCCACTTATTGATTGTTGTTCTTAGTATCTGTACTCCTGGTGCTATATTTAGGAAGTGGTCACTTGTGCCAATATGTTTGCAGGTATTTTCTACTTTTTTCTATCAAGTTCAGTGTGGCTGGATTTATGTTGAGGTCTTTGATCCACTTGGATTTGAGTTTTGTGCAGGGTGACAGGCTTGGATGTATTTGCAATTTTCTATACACTACCATCCAGCTATGCCAACATCATTTGTTAAAGATACTATCTTTGTTCCATTGAGTATTTTGGACCTCTCTGCTATATAGAATGGCTAGAATTAAAGCCTTGGCTTTGAGTCTGGATCTGCTTGGCTCCATGTTCTGTAACAGCTTAGCTTCATGTCAGAGGTACTGGCAGAAATAATGTTTACCACTTTAACTCTAGGGAATTTTAAGATTCACACTTCTACTAAGTAGAGCATTGCTACTTGCTCTTCATGAACCCATTGAAGTGTTTGGCAGCAAGGCACCTCATAAGAGCTGTTACAGTTTTGCCACTAATGCTGTCAGGAAGCCTCTTTGAAAGGAGCTATATCTCTCCTTACCTCTAGCAAACAAAGCCCAGCTGAGAAAATACACTACCAAGAAGCTCTGCTTGACTCTGTTCTTTTGGATCTAGACTTCCTATCTGTTTATCTTTTTTGTTCTTCCAGGAGCATTTTATTTTTGTTTATTATTTTTTATTTTTTCCATACCCACATATTACTCCTTCTCCTGCCACTTCTTCCAGTCCTCCCCCACAGGATGTGTGCTACACTTGATATCCAACATTGGGGCACAATCTCCCCCCCCCATGAAAACTGCTTGTCAGCCAGAGAAGACTTACCTGCTTGCTAGGCTTTCTTTTCTGTGTTAGCCTCCAACTTTAGGCAGACTTGCCACAAGTGTTTCCCTTTCACTTTTTTTCTGGGTAAGTTTTTCAGACAGTGGCCTCCTTCTTCAGGTGGGTTGTGGGTTTTATCTCTTTTTGGATCCCTCCTTGGGCTAGTATGACACTAGGTAGCTGCCCCACTTCACAGTCATTTGAATCATTATTGACAACTAGATTGGTGATTACATTGATATTTTTTTAAAGGAGGGGAATTTCTTTAAGGCAATGGAGGATGCTTGATGTCCAGACAATTTGATATTCAAATCAGTAAAATAGATTAAATAAAGCAGATGTGATTATCCTCATAATATTTATCATATTGTATATCATGAATATTATTGGTTAGATTATTTGTTTTACTATTTAAAAAGCCAATTAATGTGAACGCTAAGAAAAAAGATTTTAATAAGACTGTTAACAGAGAACACAAACATATTCAAACCCAAACAGAGAAATATAAAGAGCCAACTTCAGCAATGTAATCTAAGATTACATAAAAAACAGCCTAAGGTTATCAGATAGCCAACACTAATATACTCAGTAACATTTAAAAAATTGTAAAATGATAACAATATTACAGAAGCTAATTGGGCTCCAGTACAAATTTTAGAATTAAGTAGAGTCAAGGAAGCCATTGTGACATACAGGATGCATTCACCATTTGTAAAACAAATGTTAAGTTCATGGTCATCATGTAACCAGATCACCCCTAGAACTGGTTAGATATGGTTACTGCTGTTTTGGAAGCTGGGCCACTTTTACAGTGGAAAACATTGTGCAAGAAAGAAGCTAAAACAATAGAATAAAGAAGCAAAGCCAGTGGCAGAGAAGTCTCTCAAGACTACCTGCTTAGGGAAGGGGATTGTGCTGATATTGAAAGGCAATCCCTATACAGTGAACACACTCTGAATTAATGCCACATGGCAACACAAAATGCTTAGGATTATATTGAAGAAGTAGGAAAGAACAAAAACCTTAAGAAAAATAATTCAAAGCCCACAGGAAACTTTTACAGACTTTTCGCAGAGATTATCAACAGCAGTAAATAGGATGATACTGGATTCAGAATCAAGATGAATAATTATTGAATCACAAGCATTTGAGAAAGCTAATACACAATGTATAAAAATTAATAAGACCATTAAAAGCAAGGTCAGCATTCTAGGAGGACTGGATTCTGAGACAATTATTATAGAGTCTTCTGAAGGTAATGATAATTGGGTAGGAAAGATTATTTCTAGAAGTATAAGAAAAAGTCAAAATGTTAAATGCTATAATTGTAGAAGGCAAGACAACATAAAATTATAATCAGTTCCCAGAGAATAGCCATTACTTCTGGAATATACAGGAGGTGTGGAAAATCTAGACACAGGACTAATAAATGTCAGTCAACAAGGAATAATCTTAGTAACATTCTGCCTATGGGAAATGCCTAAAAGGGGATTTCAAGAGTTTCACTATCCAATCCAGTGCAATCTTACCCTGACATCATGGAAGAAACACCTTCCCAGAACAATTAAAGAAATCAAAACCTATTTTAAAAATGCTACATTGAATCATAGAAAATTTGTAGAAAAAGGAAAAAAACTCAGGAAAAAATATAAAATTGATATTTTGGCACATGTCTGTTAATGATCAAAGGCCAAAATTAAAAGTACTAAGAAATGATGTTACTACTTTAGGTTTATTGAACTCAGGTGTGGATGTATCAATAATTTCACAAGAGTCATAGCATCCAAGTTGGCCACTTCAGGAGATAAATGTTCCATTTTGGGGAGCTGGTTTGCTGTCTCAGGTAAAACAGAGTGTATAATAGCTTGAGTGTATAGGACCAGAAAGACAGAAAGGAAGATTAAAGCCATATGTGGCTAACATTGCTATAAATTTATGGGGACAAGATTTACTACAACAATGGAACACATAGATTAACACTCCACTAAACACAAAAATAAACCATAAACTAACACCTATTTCTGGAAAAAATATTAGAAGGTATTATGAACCACTTAGAGGTGGGATATTCTGTGTCACAGTGAGCTGTTCTTGGTGTAATAAGATTCTGTATCTCAGGGAATCTGATCTTGGTCCAATATTAGCTCTTGATCTTAAAATAGCTCTTGATCCTATGTTCTTGATCCAATATGTTTTAAAATTGTGGGTCTCAGGTACGTCTCTTGATCCAATATATGCTGACAAACTGTAGGTCTCAGGTAGCTGCTGATATTGATTTAATAGGTGCTGGGGGATCTCAGGTAGCCACAGAGGTCACTCTTGGTCCAATATATACTGAGGGTCTGTAGGTTACAGGTAGCTACTGAAGTAGCTAGGTGATGAGATGTGTTGGAGCAAAATTTGTAGTTGGAGGTGTCCAGTGACCTGAGTTTTATATGGGAGTTCTAGCCTACAGGAGATTTTCCTGCTGTCTTAGATTTAGGGGAGAGATGAGTAGAATTTCCTTTTAAGCTTTCTTAGGATTTATGCGGATGTAGATGCCCTACATTGGGAGCCAAATGTTTTATATGTCCTAACTGATCTTATAATAAAAAACCAAGAACCAGATACAGGGGTAAATGCTAGAATATCTGTGAGACTATGGAATAAGCCACAATTACTTCTAATCTAGCCAACTTCTCAGATAAAAAGGAGTAGATCTTGTTTCCATAAATTCTCAGACTAAATAGAAGAACAGAAGGCAAGTACAGGCCAAAATGAAAGAGGGGGGACAAACCTTGTATTTTTTTGCCTTGCATTCCTTTCTCTGTTCAGCCATATCATTTTTTTCAACTTTCCCAGTGTTGTGATTAAAAGCATGTGCCACAATCATCTGACTTTGTTTCTTTTTATGAGTATATTTATCTCATGTAGCCCTGTGTGGCTTTGAACTCAAAGAGATATAGACAAATCTCTGTCTCTGCCTCCCCAGTGCTAAGATTAAAGTTGTGTGTCAACACTGCCTGATCTCTATGGCTAACTATGTGGCTGGCTCTGTACTCTGATCTTCAGGCAAACTTTATTTCTAAGATTTCAAATAATATATTACCACTGATAAATGACAATAATGTCATCTAACAGACTATATTGTTTAGAGTCTCTATAAGATATGTCTGGTCAATGTCAGAAACTAAATTTTTTATTTGGAAACCTGGGAATCATGGGAGAAGTCTTCTCACCTGTGTAGAATAACTCCAACTGAATTCTTTTATGTGAAAATATAACTATAATCTATGCACTAGTACATATATGTATATATTTTCTATAAAGTAATATATTTCCATATTTTTTAAAACACCAAGATAGTCTCTCAAGTGGTAAAATTCCACCCATAATGTCATGTTGCAGACCAAATATATATGCATTGAAAATAAAATGTAAAATAAACTTCAGGCTATCTTCATGTCCTATTACTAATATATGTTACTGTATGTTTAATTATTTAAAAAACTATATTTCAGACAATTCAAGTAAAGGATGCTCAGCTTGTGTCTATCTTGACATATATTTTCATGCCTTCCTTTAATGAGCTCATTTAAATTTTTATAAATTAATACCATAGCCTTCAGGCAGTGTTAGACAGTTTATGTCCTAGCATTATCTAAATATTCTTCTATAGAACTTTAAACCTCACAGTCTAATTTCTGAATCATTTTAAGAACTAATCATACATATTGTCTTCAGCCCAGTGTCCTCACACTATTGTATGAGCACTGATTTGAGTTGAAAATGATTTATGGTATTTTTGTTTATACCAATCTACTTATAGCTTAATTAGACTTTTAAGCAATTCTATGCTAGTCCTTTAAGTAGAAGATAGTAAATCTAGTTGTTATGAGCTCAGATAAACTCTTTGATTTTTAGTTGCATTATCAGAGAGTCAATCCCACCAGTTAAAGAAAAAAATGTGTGAGAAATAATATCATCTCCAAAATTATCAAATTCAGAGACTCAAGGCACTGATAGTCCCACGATACCTACAAACAGGATGCAACATGGCAAAGATTAGCATGTTTGTAAAACAAAAGTTCTAATGATGTCAGAAAAACCCACAAGCCATAGTTTTTAAAACACCATCAAGTAGCTTAATTTGTATATGTACATAAAATAGAAACAGTACAAAAATAAAGATGGACATAAATTGAAAAACTAAAAGCGCATGATTTTATCCTTCCAACAGTGGCTATTGCAATTTTTTTATATCTCTTTTATTGTTGTTACTTATTGCTTAAAAGTTTTACAAAAAAAACTATACAGAAAACTATGTTTATGTATGTATATATGTGTATGCTACTAGAGGCCTTTTTTTTTAGTATGGATAGTTTTGCAATGCATTTACAAAGTGTTATAAAAATTATTTAAAATAAAATGTTTTCTTTGTATGTTTTACATATAAAAATTATCTTAAGAATAATTTATTCATGGGGTGATAAGATTCAGTGGATAAAGTTGTTCACTGCCATGACTACAGATCAGAATTCAGTTCAGTTGTCCTTGAGCCTCAAAATGTGTGCTGTGCCATGTGTACCAACTAGACACACACACATACACAAATAAACTTCTTTCAAAAGATTGAACTGCTGTTGTCTAAGTTATCTATTATGTAATCTTGTAAATAAGTCAACACTTAAATATACAATTCCACATCCCATGTCCAACTCTGAGTGACATGGAATGAACTGTGTCTTGACTTCCAAATCTAGCACATGTTGTATAAAGTTTCTAGCCAGCCTTTCTGGCCTGGCCTCAAGGTTTGGACCAACAGTCCCACAGAAACACACACAATTCCTTAAAATTACATAGATGTTTGTATTATTTTTATGCTGATTGACCTAGGACCCAGGCATATTACTAGCCAACTAACCCATGTTCAGTCATGTGACTCGATATCTTTTCTCATAGCAGCATTTCAACTTCTTTCCTCTGTGTCTGCTGTCATCGCCTCATTATGTCTGTAGCTGATCTCTCTGGTGGCTCTCTGGCATCTGTCTCTGTTGTTTCTGTACTTAGAGTTTTCATAGACTGGTAGCTCTGCCCACACTTCCTGCAGGCCTTTAGCCAATCAGCTTTGTATTAAACCCATAGGCAGGACAATTATTTAAAATGAAAAATATAATATACTACATTTGGGGTAGAGGAATCCCAAATCTAATATCCTTTTCCTTTTTCATTATCTATAGCAACTTATACCCAGCATGTAAACAAACACAAACATCCATAATCCATTTTTTGAAAATGTGGATGTAGCTCTCTAGGCTACTTCCTGCTGAAACAGGGCATTGACAATCCCATGGGAATCCAAAGAAAATTTAGGTTTATGGATAAGTCTTTAGCGGAGTAGTTTCTTAGGCTGGGCAATCTCAGCCAGACTTCTTGAAGTAGCTTTGGATGCAGAACTCAGATGAAACTGCAACAGAGGTGCTCTGAAATTCTGAATTATCTGAGCTATCCATTTCCATTAGAGACATTTTAGGGGGTCTTCCTTGATCAAACATTATTTTCTTTAACTGGGAATAAATCTATACCTTCTCATTTTTATTTTTGTAGAAATAAAAAGCAAACCTCTTCTCCCAAGTAGCATATTATTTGGTTTTAGTTTTAAAGTCAGTTCTTTTATAAATATATACATTGCATTAATCCATCAGCATTTGTAATTAAATGTCTTTTAGCAGATTTAACTGTTTCATTTATAGTCAGAACACTTAAAGACAATAATAAGCAGTATGCAGATAGTTTCTGAATTTTTCATTCTCACACGGCTTATTACTACGTCTCTTACTTTACTTCTTTAACGACTTTCTCTATTCTCCCATTTATGTTCTCTCCTTCAAGCCTACATATATTTTTACTTAATTTTTTATAAACAATAATCTCATTTGTTACAATAACTAAGGCCCACATTAATAAAAATCTTGGATTAAACAAAGAAAACAATTAATATTAACTATACAAAGAAATCTAGTACAATTAACATTGTCAGCTGAAAACTATGGTAGCGTAAGGGGAAAAAAGACATAGAACATGACTATAAAAATGCCCTGGAAATAGGAATGAACAGTGTAGGAAGTGAAAAAAATACTTTCTCTATTAAGAGAAAAAAATAAATGGGGGTGGTTCTAATATACATATTACAGAAAAAGACACATACATGAAATAGAACAATTTCAACAACAGGGAGCATTTATAATGTTTGTCTTAATTATTTTACTATTGCTGTGATAAAAAGCCAAGGCAACAAAAGCAAAATGATCTAAGAAAGTGGTTTTTATACTTTTTTATGTTCCATAATGAGTGAGTACATCCTCTCCTTTTATGGATTTGTGATACCTCACTCAGGAAGATATCCTCCAAATCCATCCATTTGCCTATGAATTTTAGCATGTAATTTTTTGATACTTCTGAGTAGTACTCTATTGTGTAAATGTATCAAAATTTGTTAATCTATTCTTCAGTTGAAGGGCATCTAGGTTGTTTCCAAGTTCTTGCTATTATGAATAATGCTGCTATGAACATAATTGAGCTAATGCATTTGGGATGCAATTGTGCATCTTTACATTATATGCCCAATAGTGGTATTGCTGAATTCTTGGGGAGATTGATTCCCAGTTTTCTGAGAAACTGCCATATTGCATTGCACAGTGGCTGAGCAAGCATACATTCCCACCAACAATAGAAAAGTGTTCCCCTTGTTCTGCAATATCTCCAGCATAGGCAGTCATCTGTTTTTGATCTTAGCCATTCTGACAGGTATAAAGTGGTATCTCATAGTTGTTTTGATTTGAATTTCTCTGATGGGTGAAATTGTTGAGCACTCTTTCAATTGCCTTTCAGCCATTTGTAATTTTCTGCTGAGAATTTGAATTTTAGTTCTGAACCCCATTTTTTAATTCAGTTATTTAGGGCTTTGGGATCTAGTTTCTTGAGTTCTCTATATATTTTAGAGTTCAATCCTCCATCACTTGTGGAGTTGATGAAAATCTTTTTCTACTCTATAGGCTGTCATTTTGTCTTATTGACTGTGTCCTTGGCTTTACAGAAGGTTTTCAGTTTCAGGAGATCCCACTTACTGCATTTTGTTCTTAGTGTCTATGTTATAGTTAAAAAATGGTCACCTGTGCCAATGTGTTGGAGGGTATTTCCCACTTTCATTTTTATCAAGTTTAGTGTGGCAAATAGAAATATTTTCACATTTTCTTTTCCAATTTGTATTCCCTTAATCTCCTTTTGTTCTCTTATTACTTTAGCTAAAACTTCGAGAACTGTATTGAATAGATAAGGTGAGGGTAGACAACCTTGTCTAGTTCCTTTATATTAGTAGGATTGTTTTGAGTTTTTCCCCATTTAGTTTGATGTTGGCTGTTGGCTTCTTGTAAATAGGCTTTATTATATTTTGGTATTTTCCCTGTATTCCTAATCAATTAAGGACTTATATACTAAAGGAGTATTTGATTATCTCAAAGGCTTTCTTAACATTTAAGGAAAAAAATCATGTTATTTTTTTCCTACATATTTGTTTATATGACGGATGATATTTACAGTTTTCCATATGTTGAACCATCTCTGCATTATGGGATGAAGCCTACTTGGTCATGGTCTTATATTCTGTTGAACTCTGTTTGCTAGATTTTGTTGAAAATTTTTTATCAATATTCATGAAGGAAATTGGTCTGTAATTCTCCTTCTTTTTTGTATCTTTGAGTAGCTTGAGTATCAGGGAAACTGTGGCCTCATAAAAAGATTTTGGCTGCATTCCATCAGTTTCTACTATATGGAACAGTTTGTTGAATATTGATATTAGTTGTTTTTTGAAAGTCTATTAAAATTCTGCAATGAAATCATCTGGTCCTGGGCTTTTTTATTTGGCAGACTTTCAATAGCAGCTTCAATCTCATTTGGGGTTATATATCTGTATATGTCTTTAAAATGTTCTTCATTTAATTTTGTTAAATGATGCCTGTCCAGAAACCTGTCCATTTCTTCTAGGTTTTCCTTTTTTGTGGAGTATATATTTTCAAAGTATTACATGATAATTTTCTGAATTTCTTGTGTGTCTATTGTCACGTCCCCCTATTCATTTTGATACTGTTAATTTTGATACTTTCCTCTCTGCTTTTGAGCTAGTTGCAATAAGGTTTTATCTATCTTGTTGACTTTCTCAGAAAAACAACTCTTTGATTCATTGATTTTTATTCTTTTTTGATTTTTTATTTATTTTTGTAATAAAATCTCATTTTTTATCCATGTGTTCCCTTATTCAAACCTCTTTCCCCTTCCTTCTGCTCCCAGCTATTCTCTCTTGTCCCCATCTTTGTATCTCCTCCCCAGGAAGGGCACAAGCTCCCAAGGTCCCAAGGTGGCTTAGTTCAACATCCACTCCAGGCAAGTCCTATTTTCTCATTCTAATATCAAGACTGGTTAGGTATTCCTCTGGATGGAATGGGCTCCAAGGTGCCAGTCCAAGGTGCTTTCAGATCCCAAGCTTGAACAGCTTCTCAGTGGCATGGTTTTCACCTTGGGTGTGCTTTGCTTTTTAGTTAAAGTCCACTAACGAGTGAGTACATCCCATGCTTATCTTTCTGAGTTTGTGATACCTTGCTCAGTAGGATATTCTCCAAATTCATCAATTTGCCTGCAAATTTTACATTATCATTTTTTCTTACTGCTGAGTAGTACTCCATTATGTAGATGTAACACAGTTTGTTAATCCACTCCTCAGTTGAGGGGCATCTAATTTGTTTCTAGGTTCTTACTATTACAAATAAAGCTGCTATGAACATAGTTGGGGTGTGAAAGTGCATCTTAAGGTATATGCACAATAGTGTTATTGCTGGGTCCTTGATTCTTTGAATTGTTCTTTTTGTTTCAATTGTGTTGATTTCAGCTCTAATTTTTATTAATTCCTACCTTCTACTTCTTCTAAGTGGACTTGCTTCTAATTGTTCTAGGCTTTCAGCTGTGCTGTTAGTTCTCTTTTGTAGGATTTCTCTAGGTTTCTCAGGTATCCAGTGATATGAATTTTTCTCTTAAGAATGTTTTCATTGTGTCCATAAGTTTGGGTATGTTGTGGATTCATTTTCAGTAAATTTTAGAATTTCTCTGATTTCTTTCTTTATTTTTTCCTTGACCCAGTGATGGTTAATTTAGAGATTTTCAGTTTCCATGAGTTTGTAGGCTATCTGTTATTTTTGTTGTTGATGAATTCTAACTTTATGCCATGGAGGCCTGATATGATATAAGTGGTTATTCCTATTTTTTGTATCTATTGAAATTTGTTTATGACCAAGTATGTAGTCAATTATAGAAAAAGTTCCATGAGCTGCTGAGAGATAGATATATCCCTTTGTTTTAGGTAGAAATTTCTGAAAATATCTATCAAGTCGATTTTCATCATAAAATCTGTTAGACCCCTTATTTCTCTGTTGAGTCACTGTTTGACAGAGGGTAAGAGTGTGGTATTGAAGTCTCCCACTATTAGTGTGTCAGGTTTGACATAAGGTTTAAGCTTTAGAAGTGTTTCTTTTACATATGTAGGTGCCCTTGTTTTGGAAGTAGAGATATTCAGGATTGAAACTTCATCTTGGTAAATTTTTTTTCTGAGATGAATAATTAGTGTCCATCCTGGTCTCTTTTGATTGATTTTTAGTTTGAAGTCTACTTTGTTAGATATTAGGATGGCAACACCAGCTTGTTTCTTAGGCCATTTGATTGGAAAATCTTTTCCCAGCCCTTTACTCTGAGCTTGTGTCTGTCTTTGAATTTGAAGTGTGTTTCTTGTATGCAGTAGAAGAATGATTTCTGTTTTTTCATCTCTCATATTAAGGTGTGTCTTTTTATAGGTGAATTGAGTCCATTGAAATTAAGGTATATTAATGACTACTGATTGTTATTTCCTGGTATTGTTAGTGGTAGCTTGTATGAATTTTCTTTCTTTGGGATTTTCTTCTGTGTGATTATCCATTATTTGTGGTTTCATGGCTGTATCTGGAGTCCTTAGGTTGGATTTTCCCACTAGTGCTTTCTGTAATACTATATTTGTAGATAGGTATTGTTTAAAGCTGATTTTGTTGTAAAATATCTTGATTACTCCACCTATGGTGATTGATAGTTTTGCTGGATACAGTAGTCTGGGTTGGCAGCCATGCTCTTTTATTGTCTGTTTAACTTCTGACCAGGACCTTCTTACTTTCATTGTTTCCATTGAATTGTTTGGTGTTATTCAGCTGGGTCAGCTGTTATAGGTAAGTTGGCCCTTTTCTTTTTTGCAGCTCTAAATTTTTTTCTTTGTTCTGAAGGTTTGGTGGCTTGATTATTATGTGGCAAGCAGACTTTTGGGGAGGGTCTAATCTATTTGTTGTTCTGTAAGCTTCTTATATCTTTATAGACATTTTCTTCTTTAGATTGACAAAGTTTTCTTCTATGATTTTATTGAATACATTATCTGTGCCTTTGAGCTGGTCTTCTTCTTCTTCTTCTTCTTCTTCTTCTTCTTCTTCTTCTTCTTTTTCTATTATTCTCAAGTTTGTTCTTTTCATAGTGATCCATATTTCCTGAATGTTTTGTGTTATGGCTTTTTTGGTTTTGGTGTTTTGTTTGACTGGTGTATTTAATTCCACTATTGAGTTTTCCACTCCAGAGATTCTCTCTTTCATCTCTTGGATTCTGTTGGTTATTCTCATATCTGTAGTTCTAGCTCTTTTCTTCAGATATTCTATTTCTACCTTTGCCTTATTTTGCACATTTTTTATTTCATCTATTTCAATTTTTAGTTCCTGGAATCTTTCTTTCTTTCTTTCTTTTGGTTTACTTTTTCTTGGGTTTTTAATTTTTTCAAGGATTGTTTATATCTTCTGATTTTTTTATTTTCTTGTATTTCTTTAAGGGAATTTTTATATCCTCTTTTAAGGCTTCTATAATCTTTATAAAGGTGTTTTTGATGTTGTTTCTTTCCATTTCCACTTCATTGCTTTGTTCATGTCTTGGGTTTATAGAACTACCAGCATCTTGTTATGTTGATTTGTTGTTCTTTATATTATTATATGTATTCTTGTACTGGCATCTTCTCATTGCTTCCTTGGTTTACTCTTAGTCAGTTCTCAGTTTGTTGTGGCTAGAGGGGTTGTATGTCTCTTGTCTGCTCTGGACACAGGGTTTGTATGATCTCTGACTCTGCTCTGGAGACTTGTCCATGGTTTGAAGGTATAAGTCTATGACGATGCAGCTTACCCTGGAGGCAGGGCTCAGCCATGTGATGTCCCTCCTGATATGTATCTCTAGGGATCTCTGGGGAATATTTCTTCCTTCCAGCTTTAGTCTAGGGCTAGACTGCAGCATGAGCCATGAGCATGAGTTCAGAGCTTTGCATGTGTTTCTGCCCCTGGAAAGGAATTTTCTTGGCAGCCTAGGAGCTGGAATCCACTCACCTGACTCTGCTCTAGACAAGGGTCCCATGAATATTTTAAATATACCTTAAACCATTAAAGTATTTTTTTTAATTTGTCTCTACTGTTTATCTTTTATCTTTTCTGTTTCAGACCACCTTTTTTTTTGGCTACAGTGGCTGACCAACCCAGCCATTTCTATTTCTTTCTTTTTCTACATACTTTTAATCTGCCATGGTTTGGATTAAGGATTAAAGACTTTACTAGGGTGGCTGACTTCACCCAGCTCCCTTTGTTACTTTCTGTTTCTGTCAACACCTTTACTCCTCCATCCAGTTTCCTCTTTCTGTTTCTGTCCTTACCTTTAATCTGCCAAGTTGTGGCTAAGGATTAAAGGCATCACTAGGTTGTCTACCTGGCTACACCCAGCTCATAGTTTAGCTTCATAGAGTTTAACTTATTAGTTGATATCAGTAGTACCCACAATTATCACTCTGGGGAATTTTAGGGTTCATATAATTAACAAGTAAAGCAGTGCCTTCTGCTGCTTATTAACTCCATTTAAGTATTTGGTAGCAAAGCCTCTTAGAAGATTCACAAGTGTTTGCCTCTAAGACTGAATCAGGAAACTTCAGTTTAAAAGCCTCACCTCTGATTGCCTCCAGCAAACAGAACTGATCCAAGAAAATGTTGCTGCTACTAAGAATTAAACTTTGACTCTGTTTTCTTTTGCTTGTGAGAACAGAAACCTTAAATCCACCATAAGCAGCTTGCTCCTTACATTGAAGCTCAGGAACTTGCCTTGCTGTAGCTTTTAAGCTGCATTCTAAAAGCCCACCATTTTTAGATTCAGATCCAAGTCCACATGCCTCACCAGGGCATCTCCTTACCATGGCTCATGTGAGACACACAACTCAAACACTCTTTTTTTTGGCTGATTCTGTGCTCTAAAACCTTTTTTAACTTTTCTCAAGCATTATGTGGGTATATACATACATTGTGTATCCATTTGTTGTAAAGGTTTCTGGGCTGGACTTTCCAGTCTAGCCCAGAGGTTTAGCACCAATCTCAGCTCCGCTTAGCCTCAAATAATCACATCCAGGTTTATAATATTTTTATGCTGATTGACCTAGGGCCTACACATATAATTTGCTAACTTTTTCATCTGAATTCAACCCATCTTGTTCAGCCGCATGGCTCGGTACCTTTTTTCAGAGCAGCATTTTCTTTGTGTATCCTGGCAGCCCTTGTAGATGCCAAGTTATGTGTTATGTTGGGGAAGGAGTTTTGACTTTGTTTCCACACGTAAATAAAAGTTATGGGTACCATCAAAATTAATAAAGACTCGATCTGAAATAGAGAAACTTATGAAAGTAAGAATTGATGGCTCATCTACCCATACTACAATGCTTTAAGTTGTAAGAAAAAAACAAAGATGGAGGCAGGTTTTTGTTTTTTTCTTTACAGAAAACCAGAAATAACCATCTTCAAGAAGTTAAAAAATTTTGGACATCTTGAAATCTACAACAAATGGGAGGCTATCCAGAAAAATTCAAAAGCAACAGAATATCACATCTATTGGTACCAATGTACTCTACATCTTTCTTCTTAACCTCTATCTTTATTTATAAGATAAGTTGAAGTCCCAGTTAAATTATAATTTAAAGCTGGCTTTGTTGTTGGAGTGTGGCTCTCTCCTTCTCTAAACCCAAGCATACTTGTTAAAGGAAAATGCTAAATTTCTGTGTCATATCAGAAGAGCAACCTGATATGGGACAGAAGACTAACTAAAAAGAAGAGACTGTCCTATTATTAGTAATCCTATTCTGAATAAATAGTTAGCTTCCTGTATATTGTGTTGGGTTTTAGTCTCTTAGTTTTTTGCAGTGATCCATGACAATGCCTAATTGCAGACAGGAAGTATCCAAAAGAAAGATGGGGCCCCAAGATGACTTCACATGAACTATGTCAAAGCTACCAGGCTGACAAACATCAACCAAAGATCAGATTTGGACTACAAACTGCTCAGGAGAATTTTGAGGTGGCTGAGATGAACCAACTTCACAGACTGCTCTAGCTAGGACCTGAGAGAAGCCATGCACTTTCCTTTTATGCAGAGACTGGATAACAAATGATACAACTGCATATTTTAGAACTTGACAATCAACACTTTTTTCAGGATCCTCTAAAGATGCCACCACCCCCAAGACAGAAGGAAGTAAATTTAAGAACATTCCCAAGAGGTGGAGTAGGTGTTATTTGGTCTTTCAATAGGTTATGGATGATTGTCATTGTTTAGGATAATTGGTTAAAAATTGGTTTTGGTTATGGTTAGAAAAATGCTAAACAAAAGAGATTAGACTTAGGGTTCTTGTTTTTAAAAAAGAAAATAAGGGATACAGACTGGATAGAATATAAGGGTAGATTATTGAATATATTTGAAAAGAAAAAGAAATTACTAACTTAAAATATTTTACATTGGATTTGACTTTGTATATTGTCTGTAAATTGTGTATATTGATATAAGGTTGAGATTAATCTTGCCACTGTACAAATTTCTGTTTGTTCAAGGTATACAGCCCATCTAACAATACAAATTGCTAGTCCAGGAAAGTTATTTTTTTTTCAAACTTTTTCACAACTGAGATTTTATTGGTTGAGGAGCAGAATACACAGACGTTTCAATTCTTAATACACGTACTCAAACTCTGATGAGTCATATATTGTGTTCACGTACCCGAGGCACATGTTGTTTCTCTTTAAACTTATTCCAGTAATATTCCACCCTCAAAGTTGGCCAAATTTTCCCTAAGACTTCACATAATAATAAAATGCTCACAATTCTGAATTCCCCTGACTCACAATTTTATGTCACATGTAGTACATACTCAAAATTTCAATCTTTCACATCACATTATCACAATTGTTAAGAAAATGGACCACCATGATCAGAGACATCTGACAGGGCAAGGGCCAAGGAGTGGTTCTTTGGGAAACTGTTCTACTAGAAGCACGAGAGTAGATACTAACTGAAACTATTCCAGACACAAATGCACAACCGAGACTCCAAATTACCATTTAGTACACTTTGTGTTGTAGGATATAAAACTAGCCCCCTCTATGGAATGTTATGGTGACCCTCGAGACAGTCACAGCCTCTCCTGATTCAGTATCCTGCTATTCACTGATTGTACCAAAAAATAAACAACCTGCAAGTGACTTAACTCTTAAAAAATCATTTACACTTTAAAAATGGGATAACGTGGGACTTCCCCACCTTTTAAAAAATGTTTCTAGAGCTACTAAAAACTTGCATTTACAAAATAGTTGATAAAAATATTCCTCTGGATTGTACAATAAGGGAGGTGGGGATACTGACAGACATGATGGATGGTTAGTAGGACTTGGTTTCTTTCTCTTCTACTTCAGAGGCTGGACTCTGGTTTTCAGCCTCTTCATTTTCTGTGGGCACATCTGTAGTCTTCTGGTCAGCCACTTGAGCCTGTTTGCCCTTTGCTCCTCTCTTCCCTTTTGTCTGCACTTTTTTGTCTGATGATTTATCCTTTCACATGGTGGCCTTTTCCGGCTTTACAGCCACCTTGGCTGGGGCTGTCTTGGCGGACAGCCTTGCAGAGCATCGTTTAGGCTCCACCTTTCCTACTCCATCCACAATAACCTTACTCTTGGGCATCCTGGTGACGCTGGGTGAGAGGTGCTTGTGACGCCAAACCTGTCACAGAGATGCACTGCCTAGCACATCAGAAAAGTTATTATTACCAACTACTTAGGATATAAAGAAATGCAAGTTAGTAGTTATACATTACAATCAAACTCAAAGTCATATTAGATATGTTTTCAAGAGCAGATGTATTTTAAGTGAACAGGTCTTCTTCAAACACTTCAGAGTTCCATAAAATATGGCATCTGAGATATTTTAAAGATATAGGTTCTTATTATATTTTTAACAATGAAACATTTGCTCCTGGCAGCACCAATCCACTTTGAGAACACGACAGACACCAAGGAAATTCCTCCATATGAGTTGACCTTCTTTGTGACAAAACTTAGCCACTGGACAAGAAAGTACTCTTGTATTGACTGCTGATAATATGATATTCAAAAGGGACACACAGGAGAAACGCACAAAAAGAATTTCTGAATCTTGCTAAAACAAGATAGAAAGGACTTTGGGAATATCCTGTTACCCAGAGAAGTCTGTCACACATGCTAGGCCTGCAGACCAAAGATGGATGCTTCAACAACACAGAACTTTGGGTGACTATCCAGCCAGTCAGCTGTTTCATTTCTTACATTTTTGGAAGTTGCTATTTACTTAATATTATTTTCTTCTTGGGTCTCTGAGGAATTTGAAGATGAGATAGTTAATAGTTAATAGTTTTCTAGTGACAGCTTTAGAAAAGAAACTCACTTAGAAGTTAAAGTGTGTAAGTTTAAGAAACATTGAAATATAGTTTTTAGTTAGTAATGCAAGTTAGATTCAAAGTGGATTAGGTACAATACTTTGGACTCATTGAAATAGGATATATAAAGGGATATTTCTTTGATTTTGTCAATTGTTAATGAACTGGACATTTTTCATGTAATTATTGTTTGTATATTATTGTATGTAATTATTGTATCTATTGTATATGGTCTTTCTTATGTTAGTTCCAAGGTGGAACTTTCTTTTTTATTTTTGACACAAAGGGAAAAATGTGGTGATATATTATACATTTAATAAAACCTGTAATATTAGGGAGACAGCATACAGTCAAATCCTAGGCAGATTGCACAGGAACTTTTTGATCCTTGAGCTGTTTTGGTCTAAGGACAAACAGCTGAGGCCACAGGCCACAGCAGGTCACAATTACTGAAATGAAGTTTCTTTAGAGTACAAAGAAGGAATTATCATAGATACCTGGATAATGAGGGTTGGATAATTGTTTTTAGAGAAACACTTTTATAGGCTATGTTTTGAAACAAAAGAAGCAATATTTGCAGACCAACGCATATTTGAGAAGTGTCTTCTACAGAGAAAAAAATTCCCAAAATGTGAGCCATAAAATAGAAACACAAACCAATGGGACTTCACTATTTCTGTTGGTCTCACCAAAGTGATGACAAAAAACATTAAAAGAGAAAAAGAAGAGAGAAGGTAAAATAAAGAACTGGGAGACTGAATGTTAAAATGAAAGTCAGACATAAATACAGTTTAGAAATAGCATGACCAGCTGAGGTGATAAAAATAGAAATTAAGAGCTTTCAAGAAACACAACAAATTTGTACACATACACACATACATGCTACATGAGTATACTTCACATATGAATACCTGCATACCCACATAAATATACATATACATAGACACATGTATATTCAAGCCACATACATATATATATATACATATATATGTGTACATGCATATACACATACATATATGCAAATTTACACAACGACACACAAATGCAAAGTATATCTACATATAAACACAGAGATATACATACATGCACACTCAAAATCCACAACATATATACATAAATTTTTTTTTTATATGTATGAAATACAAAGCTTTAGTAAGCTAAACAACATGGTCCTGGAATGAGGCAAATAAATTTATATCATTTCTTTGGAAATATGAGTGTGAATTTATTTTTCCTGCCTATGTAAGGTTAATTGACACTCATAACTTCGTCATAATACTGAATGAAAGTGACTCATGAAGGCAGGCAGGGCTTTCTACCTTTTCTATATTACCTTCAATGGAGATGAAGTTGACTCACTAATGAGTTGATGTTTCTATTTTAAGCATAATCTTGCAGTCTTCAGGAAACTTCTAATAATTTGAGAAGCTAATGGACTTCAAATTGCTATTCAGCTAGGAGTAAACATTAACAAATTACCAGGTAGCTGTGGTGATGGCTTGCATTTGACTAATAAAATTATATTCCCAATAAGCAAAGTATGTAAGTATGTAAATAACATTACCTGCTAAATGAAGCTAGTAATTGTCTCCTCAATGAACCTCTTCCCACTTCATTTTCATAATTTTTACAAACTTTTAGGCTCAGTGTAAGTAATACTTACAAAGCTAAACCCGCAGACTCCTATTCACCCTCCTTTTATGACTCTAAAATTGTCAGTCAGTAACCTGAATGAATGCTTTTATCTGAGTTCTTGCTTCTTATCATGGAACTATAAGGGCTTGTGATAGGTAGGGCATTTTCTAAGGGCTGTTCAGCAGGTAACAAGTTGGGACAGACTTTTATTTCTTTTTTTTTTCATCACAGAGCTTCATTTATTGGTTAATAATTTAATAATTCTTTTCATTTCTTGTCAAGTTTGTCTTTCTAACAATGTGCTATTTTTTGTCAACTCAAATTGTATGCAATTATTCAAATTGTAGGGAAAGAATGTTCTAGAAACTTGGAAACGCAGAGAAGATGAGTCATTACTCTCATCCACGCAGACATGTTAATTGGACACTTTCTATGACTCCGACATTCTGCCTGGTCTCAAATTAATACCTGAAATATAAAGTACCCTGAAGAGGAATTGCCTGAGTAAGCAGCAGAACATGGCTGCTCACACTAATATGGTCTGAAGAGGTGCCTCAGTTGATTGAAAGGAAGGCCAAAGAGGACGAAGAGAGGAAGGAAGGGAAAGATTGAGACTATCTTGTTTAAATATTGTAGAGAAACATCATGAATCCCAAACTGTAGATGGGGGCTTTATAACCTTAAGAAGTTTGGAGACAGGTAGAAACATAGTTATCTGGGCAAGCAAAACCAAAGCCCCAGAGTGTACCTAATGTATTGCTATGTTGCTGAGGCTTGTGAGGTTAGCCAAATTCTATGAGACCCAAGGTAATGACTTGTGCCACCTGATGGATACTCCAGTACTAAATTGAATAAATGTTGTTATGTTCAGCATCATGTTCTTATCTATGGCAGAATTTTCAGTAATTTATGTATGGCATTTAAAAACTTTATAGGTTCATTTAAAATGTATGAACACTATTCTGAAATTATAGCCATGATTACTTTTCTAACCTTGTTTCTGAGATGTTTAAAAAGCAATGAGATGTAAAACTGAGAGAGAAATTCAATGGTGGCTCTAAATTTCAAGAAGGCCAGATTGGAGATACTTCAAAAAGTTTCTTCAGTCCAGCTTTTGAATGGGAGGAAACCTCTGTGTGCCCATGACATGAGAGCCTCCCAGACACATCTTCCCACTGGTACAGAGCTTTAGTCAACAAATGAAAAGTATATTCTCAACAAAAGAACTGACATGAAACTCTTTTTATTCCTACAGACTTATATTTGTATATTTAAATTAAAAAATAAAATGACATGCAAGAATACTCACTATTGTGTGTGAAATTCTATAAAAACATGGTATGATACTATTATTAAATATTTAATACATATTGGTTTATTAATTCAGGGAACATGGCAGTAAGCTTAATAAGCTATACACCTTAAAAAATTGATTCCACGGCAGAAAGAAAACTCACCAATCCTAGTATTGTAAGATTTTTAAATAATTCTGAAACTGGACTTTACCTTTTGTTACCACCTAATTTAGAGCCTCACACACAGTATTATCTGAACTATGTTTAAATAAAAAAAAATGATGTAAATGCATTAAAAATAAATATAGAGATGGGTATAGATCAGAAGAGCATAGCAAAACAAATTTTTTAAATATTGGGTCAGAGAACTATAAGAATCTTGTGGTAGAATAAAGAAGGCAAAGCTATTTTCCTCAATTCTAACATTGCTAATCACATTCGGCATATGCACATGAGAGCCTATGTCATTTTCTCATATCTGACATATGCACACAAGTACCTACTATGCCATTTTCCTCCTGCCTTTTTCTTTTTCTGTGGTCGATTGTGCTTAGTTTAGTTCAATTACTGTACTTGTTCATTAGATGAATATTTAATAATCTATATTTGCTTTGTTCTACTGAAGGGAATTTTTCTTGTTTTAGTTTAAGGAGAATTCAGACAGACTGTTGCTCATGTTTACTGGTGTCCTTTGTAATAACTGGTATTTCTTATTTGCTTGTATATTTTTTAGCATGTGTGGAAGCTTATAATCACCAGATTGAGTTTCCCTATGATGACCTTCAATGGGCAATAATAATACATGACCCTAAATCACTGATCATGTTTTCCTATCAATAGATAGTGGCTTAAAGTTTCTGTTCCCTTGAATCCTTGACAGTAAGTGAGAATGTTCATTTATATATGCCTAACTAGAGGCAGACAATGAGGCTACTTTAAGTTAAATTTGTATTTATTTGATGACTACAAATGCTGAGTCAACCTAATCCAAGTAGATTCCAGCACAGCAGTGTCTTTGTCTGGAGAGCCTGTCAGACATAAAAAATCCTTAGGTCCCAGTCTATATTTGAAAAATAAATAAATAAACAAATAAATAAATAAAAATTAAAAAACAGATTCAATTTTAAAATATACCCTGTTGGAGCTAGAGCTCATGCCTCACAAGCATGAAAAAATGAATTGGATCCTAAAATGTAGATAAGAAGCCAGGTATGAAGACACAAGCTTGTCTTTCTAACTCTGGGGGTTACAGTCAGGTGGTTCCCTGGGACTCCTAGTCCATTTACCATATCCCACTCTGGCAGCACAGGTCCAGGTGTAATAATTGGTCTCTCAAAACAAAGGAGATATCCAGAAGAACAACACACTTGATTGAGCTCTGGTATCTATTTCTCTCTCAACCTATCCCTCTTTCTCTCCTCTTGCCCTCCTTCCCTTTCTCTCTCACACTCACAAAATACCTATCAATTTACATAAATACTAATGTATGAAAGCTAATGATATACTACATCTTTTTATGTACTAACTAGCTGGTAATTTGTATCCAGTATTTTTTGCCAGTGACAGCTAGAGAAACCTACACAAAATACAAATTCATGGGTTGCCATGAACCAAATATTTAAGTTATCAGAATAACAAAGTTAACTAGTTCAGAAGCAGAAAAATGTGTATACATATATTGCAATAACTCTAATTAGCATGTAATGAAAACCCAATGCCAGATATTGGAGAAAAGCTAGAATATCAGAGAGAAGAAACAGACTATAGTCCATTCTCACCTAGTCAACTTCTAGGCTGAACAGGGTAAATGCTATCTTCAAGAGTCCTCAGCCTGACACTTCCCTTCTACAGAGTGCTTGAATTTCTTCTTTCTCCTACCTTATATATTTTAGCCTCCCAGCTGGTTCACCTTCAGTTCAACTCCTATCTTAATCCTAGAGTTATGATTAAAGGTGTGAGCTACTACTACTTGGCTGTTAGTTCTTGAACTCATAGAAATACAGAAAGATCTCAGTCTCCCAAGTGATGGGATTAAAGGCATGGGTCACCACATGGTCTTCACCTGTGAAGAGATTAAAAGTGTGAGTCACCACTTTTTCATTCTGAGTGATGGGATAATGGGATTAAAAGTATGAGTCACCACTCTCTAACCCTCATGGCTTGACTTAAGGTGATTTTTTTTCTCTGATAATCCAGGCTGATTTTATTACATATACAACATATCACCACACACATAATTATCTGGAAAAAAAAACAGAACTAATATATTGATATGTTGTTGCTGAGGTTGGGGGTTGGCCTGAGGTGTGTCCCATGCTAGATATTGCAGTATCAAACTGAATAGAAATCTTATGTCCAACATCATGTTCTCATCTATGCCAGAATCTTTAATATGACAATTGCTATGATAATTTTGTGTATGCCATGCTTAAGAGTAAGAAGTCCAATCTACCCACTGGTTCTTGGCCTTAATAATAAATAGTACAAAGTATAAGTTTTCATGACATTGGATAGGCCTTAAATTTAATCAGAAATTGGTTGGCAACCCCCAGAGCATTTGTGCTACTATGCCACCAGTGGCACATCTTACAAAATATGCACACAAATATAGAAAGACACACATGCAGACTATATAAACACACACACATACAAACACACACACCTGTATCCTAAAGTAAATTTTTGATGTGGATTTTCCAATATTTTGAGACTCCTATTCTCTCAGATTTAGGGTTCATTTAGTTCTGAAGGATTTTCCAGGTCATTTCCAACTTCTTCATAATATTTCATTCAATCAATGTCTCTTAATTTTCCAAAGGAAACTTGATACACTAAAACCATTCTATCCTATCCATAAATAAATACATTACTTATCATTTCTCTAGATAATTCTTTTGAGCTGGTAGAAAAGCATCGTATTGCTCTAATTTTATTCCAGGATATTTGTACTTGCAGAAATTTTCCATTTCAACCTCCCTTTTTTGTAATTTAATTTATTGATTTATTTATTTTACCTTCCCAAAGCAGCTTCCTCCTCTCTCTCTCCTCTTTTCTCATTCCTTCTCCCAGCCTTCCTTCCTTCTCTCCCAAATACACCTTCTTTGTATTCCCACAGAAAGGGTCAGGGCTTCCAGGGGCATAGCATATCAAACTTCCATAAAACCAAGCAAACAAACCATGTCCAAGCTGCAAACCACAACCACTGAACAGCTTGGGATCTGAAACACCTTGGACTGGCACCTTGGAACCCATTCCTTCCAGAGGATCACCTGGCCCAGTCTTGATGTGGGGGTGAGGAAAGCGGATGTGCCAGGAGTGGATGTTGAACTAAGCCACATTGGGACCTTGGGACCTCCTGCCCTTGCTGGGGAGGAAATAAAGTGATGTGGAGAAGAGAGAGTAACTGGAAGGGGCGGGAGGGGAAAGGGAGTTTGAGCAAGAGTATGCATGAATAAAAAATATGACTTTATTCATAATAAAAAAAGAAATAAACAAAACTGCCTAAAAAACAAACAAACAAACAAACAAAAACCAAGCACCTCCCCCTGTATTAGGGTTAAGAAAAGAAAACCTAGCACTTCAGTGGCACCCAGATAATTTCCAGAATGAAGAAGAAAAGAAGAAGGCCGAGAAAAAGTTCATTGATATAGCGGCTGCTAAAGAAGTCCTCTCAGATCCAGAAATGAGAAAGAAGTTTGATGATGGAGAAGATCCTCTTGATGCAGAGAGTCAACAAGGAGGTGGAGGCAACCCCTTCCACAGAAGTTGGAACTCATGGCAAGGGTTCAATCCTTTCAGCTCAGGCAGACCGTTTAGATTTAAATTCCACTTCAATTAAACCAGCTGTTTCACTGCTAAAAAAAAAAAAAAAAAAAAAAAAAAAAAAAAAAAAAAAAAAAAAAAAAAAAAAAAAAAAAAAAAAAAAAAAAAAAAAAAAAAAAAAAAAAAAAAAAAAAAAAAAAAAAAAAAAAAAAAAAAGTTTCCCAAGAGTCAGCTAAAGCACCAGGGTCAGCCCCTGGTCCCATTGCCAGGCGTCCCACAAATAGACCAAGACACATAACTGTCACATATATACAGAGGGCCTTGGTTGGTTCCATGCACAATCCCAAATTGGTGGTTTAGTCTCTGTGAGTTTCCATGAGCTAGTTTAGCTGTTTCTGTGGGTTTTCCTCTAATGTCTCTGACTCCCTACCCTAGATCCTACAGTCCCTACTCCCTCTTCTGAGAAGAACACTCTGAGCTCAGCCCAATGTTTAGCCATGAGTATCTGAATCTGCCTCTACCAGTCACGGGATAAGAGCTTTCCAATGACAACTGGGGAAGTCACCAATCTAATCATAGGGAATAGACAATTCAGGCTATATATCCACTGCTACCAAGAGTCTTACCTGAGGCCACGCTTGCAGACTCATGGAAGTTTCTCTTGCATCAGGATTCTACTTGAGTGTATAAATCCTTTCTAGTCATCTTTTTCAGTACTCACTCACTCTGTCCACCCATCCTCAATTCAGTCTCTCCAGTTTCCATAACCACACATCCCAGTCCGTCCAGTAAATCATGTCTATTTTCCCTTCCTAGGTGAATCCATATATTCTTCCCTTGAGCCTCTCTGAGTTTGTGGATTGTGGCATGGTTTACTCTGAATTTTATAGATAATATCTATGTATGAGTGAATACATACCATGTTCATTTTTCTGGGTCTGGATTACCTCACTCAGTTAGATTTTTTTCTAGTTTCATTAACTTACCCTCAGATTTTTAAGTATCATTAGTTTTGACAGCTGAGTAACACGCTATTGTGTAGACGTACCACATTTTCTTGATCTATTCTTCAATTGAGGGCATCTAGTTTGTTTCCAGGTTCTGGCTATTACAAATAATGCTGCTATAAAAATAGTTGAGGAAGTGTCCTTGTGACATTATTGTGTATCCTTTGAGTACTTGCCCCAAAGTGATATTGTTGGGTGATCAAGTACATTGATTTTCAATTTTCTGAGCATTAACTATGTTGATTTCTAAATTGTCTCTACAAGTTTGCACTCCCACCAGTAATGGAGGATTGTTCCCTTTGCTACATATCATTTTCTGCATAAGTTGCCATTAGTGTTTTTGGTCTTAGACATTCTGACAGGTATAAAATGGAATCTCAGAGTCATTTTGATTTGCATCTCCTTGATGGCTAAGGATGATGAACATTTCTTTAAGTGTTTTTCTGCCATTTTACATTTTCTGTTATGAATTTTCTTTTCAGTTACTACCCCATTTTAAATTAGATTATTTGGTTTTTCATATCTAGTTTCTTGAGTTCTGTATATATTTTAGATATAAGTTCTCTATCAGATGTGGGGTTCTTGAAGAACTTTTACCATTCTGTAGGCTGATGAGTAGATGGCAGGAAATAACTAAACTGAGGACTGAAATAAATAAAATAGAAACAAAGAGAAAAGTACAGTGAATCAATGAAACAGAGAGGTGGTTCTTTGAGAAAATCAACATGGATAAACTCTTACTAAAACTAACTAAAAGGCAAAAAGAGTAGCTAAGTTTACAAAAGTCAGGAATGAAAAAGGGGACATAATAGTAGAAATTAAAGAAATATGACCATTTATCAGGTCATACTTCAAAAACTTATACTTCACAAGATTGAAAATTCTAAAGGAAATGAACAAATTTTTCTAATATATACAACATATCAAAATTAAAGCAAGATCAGATAAACAATATAAATAGACCTATAACACCTAAGAAAATAGTCATTAAAAGTATCCCAATCATAACAGCCCAGGGTCAAATGGTATCCATTCACAATTTTACCAGACTGACCTTCAAAGGAGAGCTAATATAAGTATTAATCAAAATATTTCACAAAATAAAATTAGAAGGAACCTCAAATTTCTTATGAGGCCACAGTTATCCTGACACTTGCAGCACATGAAAACTAAGTAAAATTACATATCAGTTTTCTCATGAATATTGACGCAAAAATATTCAGTAAAATACTGACAAATTGAATCCAAGAACATAGAAAAATAATTCACTATGATCTTGAGCTTCATCCCAGAGATGCAGGGATGGGTCAACATATAAAAATATGTCAATGTAGGGTTCTGCCGCCGGGACCGGTGCTCTCTGCGGCATCCCAGCACACTCTGGAGCAGGGGGCAGCTGAACTCTGTACCTGGCCACACCCACAGCTCCTGCTGCTGCTGAGGGTATCTGCAAGGATCCCTACTGCGACCCCGAACTGAGTGAACTGAGCAAACCAACTGCAGGGGTCTCTGAGGGGCAGATTCGAACCCTGACCAGAGGTGAGGAGGGTTCGGCAGGCCTCAGCACCTGTATCCTGGACTGGGAGGGAGAGTTGAGCTCTCATTGCTTCCGGTTCCGCCACCGGGACCGGTGCTCTCTGCGGCATCCCAGCACACTCTGGAGCAGGGGGCAGCTGAACTCTGCACCTGGCCACACCCACAGCTCCTGCTGCTGAGGGAATCTGCAAGGACCCCTACTGCGACCATGAACTGAGTGAACTGAGAAAACCAACTGCAGGGGTCTCTGAGGGGCGGATTCGAACCCTGACCAGAGGACCGGTGCTCTCTGTGGCGTCCCACCACACTCTGGAGCAGGGGGCAGCTGAACTCTGCACCTGGCCACACCCACAGCTCCTGCTGCTGTTGAGGGTATCTGCAAGGATCCCTACTGCGACCATGAACTGAGTGAACCGAGCAAACCAACTGCAGGGGTCTCTGAGGGGCGGATTCGAACCCTGACCAGAGAGGTGACAGGAGACACACAAACCAAAGTGCCACAACTGACCAGGACCCATCTAATCGTGAACCACTGAACCCATGGGCAAACGTCAGTGCAAGAAATTACATAATAATACAAAGGGCAATATGGTAACTCCAGAAGAGAGTGGCGA
>PVIH01010396.1:0-75679 GCA_004025045.1 Sigmodon hispidus | reverse complement strand
ATATTCCTTCAGTTTCTACTGTGTGAAATAGTTTGAGGAGTAACGGTAGTAATTCTTCTTTGAATGTCTGGTAGAATTCGGCACTGAAACCATCTGGACCAGGGCTTTTATTTTTGGGGAGGTTTTTAATGACAGCTTCAATTTCCTTAAGGGTTATAGGTCTGTTTAGGTAATTAATCTGATCTTCATTTAATTTTGGTAGATGGTACCTGTTCAGAAAGCTGTCCATTTCTTCTAGGTTTTCCATTTTTCTGGAATACAGATTTTCAAAGTATGATCTGATTGTTCTCTGTATTTCCTTGGGGTCTGCTGTTATTTCCCCCTTTTCATTTCTGATTTTGTTGATTTGAACACTCTCTCTCTGTTTTTTGATTAGTTTGGCTAAGGGCTTATCTATCTTGCTAACTTTCTCAAAGAACCAACTCTTAGAATCATTGATTCTTTGTATTGTTCTTTTTGTTTCAATCGTATTGATTTCAGCTCTAAGTTTGATTATTTCCTGCCGTCTACTCCTTCTAGGTGAGTTTACTTCTAATTATTCTAAGACTTTCAGCTGAGCTGTTAGGTCTCTAGTGTGGGATTTCTCTAGGTTTTTCATATAGGCATGTAGTGCTATGAATTTTCCTCTTAAGACTGCTTTCATTGTGTCCCACAAGTTTGGATACGTTGTGGATTCATTTTCATTAAATTCTAGGAAGACTTTGATTTCTTTCTTAATTTCTTCCTTGACCCCAGAGATGGTTCAGCTGAGTGATGTTTAGTTTCCATGAGTTGGTAGGCTTTCTTTGGGTTTTGATGTTCTTGAACTCTAACTTTAGGCCCTGTTGGTCCTATATGTTACAAGGGATTATTTCCATTTTTTGTATCTGTTGATATTTGCTTTATGACCAATTATGTGGTCAATTTTGGAGAAAGTTTCATGAGGAACTGAGAAATATGTATGTTCCTTTGCATTTGGGTGGAAGCTTCTATAGATATTTATGAAATCCCTTTGCATCATAACCTCTTTTAGACTCCTTATTTCTCTGTTGAGTCTCTGTCTGGTTGATCTATCCAGGGTTGAAAGTGGGGTATTGAAGTCTCCCTCTATTAGGGTGTAAGAATTGATGTGGGATTTGAGGTTTATTAGTGTTTTTTTTACATAAGTAGCTGCCCTTATATTAGGGACATAAATATTCAGAATTGAAATCTCCTTGACCAATTTTTCCTGTGATGATTAAGTAGTGACCACCTTGGTCCCTTTTAATTGCTTTTAGCTTAAAGTCTACTTTGTTAGATATTAGATTTGTAACCCCTGCTTGTTTCTTAGGACCATTTGACTGGAAAATCTTTTCCCAACCCTTTATTCTAAGCCTGTGTCTGTCCTTGAAGTTGAGATGTGTTTCTTGTAGGCAACAGAAGGATGGCTTCTGTTGTTGTATCCATCTTGTTAGTGTGTGTCATTTTATAGGAGAGTTGAGTCCATTGATATTAAGGGAAATTAGTGACCATTGATTGATACTTCCTGCCATTTTTGGTGGTAACTTGTTTGTATTTCCTTTCTCTAGGGTATTCTTCTGTGGGATTATTGATTGTTTGTGATATTGTGGGTGTATCTGGGGTCCTTAGGTTGGATTTTTCCCTCTAATACTCTCTATAGTGCTGGATTGGTAGATAGATATTTTTTCAGTCTGACTTTGTCATGAAATATCTTCTTTACTCCATCTATGGTCATTGATAATTTTGCAGGGTATAGTATTCTAGTTTGGCAGCCATGCTGTTTTAGCGTCTGTATAACTTCTGACCAAGCCCTTCTAGCTTTCATCATTTCCATTGAATAGTGAGGTGCTATTCTGATGGGTCTGCCTTTATATATGAGTTGGCCCTTTTCTTTTGTAGCTCTTAAAATTTTTTCTTTGTTCTGTATGTTTTGTGGCTTGATTATTACATGGTGCGCTGACTTTTTTGGGGGGTCATATCTATTTGGACTTCTGTAAGCTTCTTGTATCTTTATAGGCATTTCTTTCTTCAGAAGAAATTAGGGAAGTTTTCTTCTATGATTTTATTGAAAACATTATCTGTGCCTTTCAGCTAGTATTCTTCTCCTTCTTCTATTCCTATTATTCTCAAATTAGGTCTTTTCATGGTGTCTCAGATTTCCTGAACATTTTGAGTTATGGCTTTTTTAGTTTTACTATTTTCTTTGACTAATATATCTATTTGAGCTACTGAGTCTTCCACTTCAGAGATTCTATCTTCCATCTCTTGAACTCTGTTTGTTATACTTGTATCTGTGTTTCCAGCTTTTTTCTTCAGATTTTCTATTTCCATCTTTGCCTCATTTTGTGCCTTTTTTATTGCTTCTATTTCAGTTTTTAGTTCCTGTCATGTTTCTTTCATAGATTTGTTCATCTCTTCCAATTTTTTGTTTGTATTTTCTTCTATTTCTTTAAGGCTATTTTTCATATCTTCTTTGAGTGCTTCGAGTATCATCAAAAAGGAATTTTTGGTGTTGCTTCCTTCTGTTTCCTCTTCATTGCTCAGTTCAGGTCTTGTTTGTAGGATCACCACTTTCTTCTGGAGTTTCCTTGTTGTTCTTTATATTATTATGTAAGTTTTTGCACTGGCGTCTGCCCATGGCTTTAGTGGTTCACAATTATGAGGCTCTTGCTCAGTTGTGACACTCGGGCTTGTGTGCCTCCTGTGACCTCTGAGGAAAAGGTCTGCTCAATCACTTTCTTCTGCACTGTGCAGAGGACTGAATTTCAAGTCTTCATTCTTTCTCTGTTTGACCAATTGGAGGTGGCCATGCAAACTCTCTCAGCAGCAGCTGAGTTTATTTCAGCCTGCTCCAGAGTGCTCTGGAACATGCTCTGCTTACAGCACCCGGTCTCGGAACCGGAACCGGAACTGGAACTGAAACCAACGAAAGCTCAACTCTCCCTGGCAGGGAAACAGACGCTCAGGCCTGCTGACCCCCCCCCCACCTCTGTGTGGGGTCTGAGTATGTCCTTCAGGGTCCTCAGTCCTTATCTGTTCGCTCAGTTGGAGGTGGGTAGCCATGCAAATTCCCTCAGTAGCAGTTGGGGGGACCATGGCAGGCAGAGTTTATCTCTGCCTGCTACAGAGTGCTCTGGGACACCCTCTGCAGACAGCACCTGGTCCCAGAACAGTAACCCTATACTTTCTTTTCTTTAAGACTTTCTTTTTTAAAAATTTATTTATTTTATTTGCCTTGGTGTTTGCCTGGAACTGGAAACTGGAACTACAGACAGTTGTGAGCTGCCTTGTGATTGCTGGGAATTGAACCCTCCTCTTGAAGACCCATCAGTGCCCTTAACCACTTAGCCATCTCTCAAGCCTCAGTAATATACTTTCTATTCAAACTTGTATTACCAATTCCAAAGTCTGTTTTTATACCTCAAAAATAATTCTTAGATAAATAACTTTAAGGTTTTTAAAAATATTTATTTACTTGTTTATTTATTTATTATGAATAAAGTTTCATTTATTAACCATATATCCCCTTGTTCAAACTCTCTTCCCCCCCCCACTCCTCCCAGTCACTCTTTCTTCTCCCCATCTTCTTATCTCCTCCCCAGCAAGGGCAGGAGGACCCGAGGACCTACATTGGCTTAGTTCAGCATCCACTCCAGGCAAATTTACTTTCCTAATTCCAACATTAAGACTGGGTCAGGTATTCCTCTGGAGGGAATGGGATCCAAGGTACCGGTCCAAGGTGATTCAGATCTTAAGCTGTTCAGTGGTTGTGGTTTACAGCTTGGAATTGGTGTGCTTTGTTTTTTGTTTAAAGTCCACGAATGAGTGAGTACATCCCTTGCTTCTCTTTCTGAGATTGTGATACCTCGCTCAGGAGGATATTCTCCAAATCCATCCATTTGCCTGCAAATTTTAGGATATCATTTTTTTCTTATTGCTGAGTAGTAGTACTCCATTGCATATATATACCACAGTTTCTTAATCCATTCTTCAGGTGAGGCTCATCTAGGTTGTTTCCAGGTTCTTACTATTATAAATAATGCTGTTATGAATGTAGTTGAGCTAATGCTTTGGGGTTGTGAATGTGCATCTTTAGGGTATATGCCCAGTGGTCTTGCTGGATCCTTGGGGACAGTGATTCCTAGTTTTCTGAGAAACCTCCATACTGCATTTCAGAGTGGCTGAACAAGTTTACACTCCCACCAACAATAAAGGAGAGTTCCCCTTCCTCTGTAACTTCTCCAGCATAGGCTGTAATTTGTGTTTTTGATCGTACCCATTCTGCCAGGTGAAAGGTGGTATCTCAAGGTTGTTTTGATTTGCATTTCTTTGATGAGTAAAGATATTAAGTATTTTTTCAAGTGTCTTTCAGTTATTTGTAATTCTGCTGAGAATTCCCTTTTTATTTCTGTACCCCATTTTTGATTATGTTATTCAGGGTTCTGAGCTCTAGTATTTTGAGTTCTGTATATATTTTAAATATCAGTTCTCTGTCATTTGTAGGGTTGGTGAAAATCTTTTCCCTTTTTATAGACTAATCAAAAACTTTTTTTTCATTGAAAGATGATAGGTGAATAAAGTGATTTTAAAACACACACACACAGACAAACACACACACACACCAAACAAATTCTGGTCCGACTGTAGAAGGGTTGCTTAGCAGAAATTTGTGGTGGGCTTAGTGTATCCGTAGGCATTAGCTGTGACCTACTGTGCTTTCTTTATCTGTAGCTGAGACTAACCTGGCTTGAGGAGATTTTGATTTTTTTTTTTATATTTCATGTATTTTAGAGAAAAGAGAAGTTTTATTACTAGATGGGCTTTTTTAGGTATTCTAAATGTTTTTTATACAAAATTTGATAATGATTTTTAAAAAACAATAGAGAAGAAAATAATCTCACTAAATAAAACTTAAGTTTAATAATAATAAAGATGTTTAGAAATTTATAATAGATTGGTTTAATTTGGCAGTTTCCATAACCTTATGTCTCTAAACCAATGCTATTTGCTCACCAGCATTCAAAATTTTAAAGTTAAATGTCAGTATTCAAAAGGAAGCTGCCCTGTGTATTTAAAATTTTTATATGGCTTATTTTCTATATTAACTTACTTTCTCTTTAAAAATGTTTATATGTAATGATTAATTATAGATTGTGGGAATTTGTTATGTATTTGTCTACTGGTTTCTGTACAAAATATTGGTAGAGAGTAGAGCTATTCAGCATTCTTGAGGGAAGACCCTCCATTGATATCACTTTACAGGCCGAGAAAAATTATTGTAAGGTCATTGTAAAAGCAAATATTTCTTTATCTTGTTCTCATAAAGGTATTGTAAAACAAAAACAGCGTTTTAAACCAATAGCTATAATAGGTCACATTTTAGGTAAAAGAGAAAGTAAAGGAATTCCAGACTATAGACAGCCCATTGGCTGGATCACCTTGTTTATTGCCCTTAAATCTGTTTCCCTTCTCCACTTTCCAGATTTCTTTTGATAACAAATCCATAGTTTGTTTTTAAAGTATTTTTATGACTGTCTATATTTATTTCCTTTTCTTTCTTCACCTTTTAAGCACACTTTAAAGCATATTTGTTCAGAGGTTTTCTTTGTCTAGATCTGAATTTCTGCATGTCTGCATTCTCTCTAACCATTTCAGCTAAATCTTAAATTGCTAGGCTACGGTTGGACTACTCTGTTTAGCACATACCACACTGGCAACTGGATCTATTCCTTGATTCTAGGAGAGCCTTGCCAAATGCTGGGCAATACCAGCCCAGAGCTGCTTTGATGCATCCCAAATCCTGGGAATACTATATATGCCTGCAGCAGGCATTTGATCCTAGTGTTGGCTATTCAAACCCTCAGCTGTACAGCTGCACAGCTGCACAGCAGGGCCTCTTTAAAAAGCCAAATCACATGATAATCTTAATAGATGCAGAAAATGCCTTTGGAAAAATCCAACACTTCTTTATGATATAAGTCCTGGAAAGGTCAGGAATACAGGGAAAAATACATAAATATAATAAATGTAATATACAGCAAGCCAACAACCAACACCAAACTAAATAAACAAAAACTGAAAGCAATCCCACTAAAATCAGAAATAAGACAGGGCTGACCTTTCTTTCTCCTTATCTATTCAATATAGTTCTTAAAGTTTTAGCTAAAGCAATAAGAGAAAAAAAGCGTAGCTTGTCCAAGCTGCAAACCACAACTACTGAACAGCTTGGGATCTGAAACACCTTGAACTGGCACCTTGGAGCCATTCCCTCCAGAGAAACACCTGACTCAGTCTTGATGTGGGGGTGAGGAAAGCAGATCTGCTTGGAGTGGCTGTTGAACTAAGCCACTTTGGGACCTGGAGACCTCCTTCTCTTGCTGGGGAGAAGATGAATTGATGGAAAGAAGAATGAGTGACTGGGAGGGACTGGAGGGGGAAGAGAGTCTGAACAAGAGGATACATGGATTAAAAAAATGTTTTTTTTCACAATAAAATAAATAAATAAAAAGCCAAGCCTACTTAAGAGACATAGTTACTAGGAAAACCATTCCAGAAAACCATTTGTTCAGATTTTTTTTTAAAGTTTTCTCAGGCCTTATATGAATACACATGTCATCATGTTGGGTGCCATATGTAACTGGACTTTTTTCTGGACCAACATATTACAAATAATCATATGGAGATTTAGTAATTATGATCACTTGCCCTTAGCGTAAATTTGTCCCCCTAGCTCTTATAAGTAAAATGACCCTATATTTTTTACCATGTGGCTTTTACCTCTTTCCCAGTTTGTACGTTCAACTCATTCCTTATCTCCATGCCATCTTGTGTGCCTCAATTATATCCTCCTTCTCCATTCCCTGCCCAGAAGATCCACCTATACCTCCTGTCTAGCTATTGGTTGTTCAACTCTTTATTAAACCAATCACAGCATATATGGTCAGTGCATGAATATCTCACAATATATGGAATTGTTAAGTAATTAAAGGAACAATGTATTAACCAGTGTTAAAAAATAGAGTGAATACTGACAAGTTTGTTAGCAATTAACTTATTATTAGGTATACAGTTTTTGTCTACCCTGTGCAATTACCACAGTAAAAATAGAGCAGATTACTGCATGGGAGCTTGCTATGCTTCTTCTTCTGGTAGGTCTTTTCTCACTGATTTTTTTTTAATTTGGGAAAAGTACATTCTTCTAGAAAGTGACCTCAATAAGAATCAGTCTTTATTTTCAGTGAGGTCAGAAATCACAATTAGGAAAAATCAAAAGGATTTTTTAAGTTCAAGTCATTTTTTTGTTTAAAAATTTTCCATCAAGAATATCCTACTGAGTGAGGTATCACAAACTCAGAAAGATAAGCAGGGGATGTACTCACTCATTAGTGAACTCTAAACAAACAAACAAACAAACATGAAAAAAGCCAAGCATGCCCAAGCTGCAAACCACAACCACTGAACAGCTTGGGATCAGAAACACCCTGGAGTGACACCTTGGATCCCACTCCCCCTAGAGGAACATCCGACTTACTCTTGAGGGAGGGGGGAGAAAACTGCATCTGCCAGGAGTGGAGACTGAACTAAGCAATATTGGGGCAGTGGGACCATGGGAGTGCCTGCAGTCTGCCCAGGGAAGAGATGGGGATTTGTGGAGAAAGAATGACCTGATGTGGTGGGAGGGGGAAGGGACCTTGAATAAGGATATACAAGGTTAGGAAGTGTGACTTCTTTGTTAATAATAATAATAATAATAATAATAATAATAAAAGAAAAAAAAGACCCAGAAAGAAAAAAAATTTCCATCAAAATGGTTCATATGTTTTAATTGTTTTACAAGAATATTTGATACAAATATATTAGAATATATGATATAACAATAAATGGTTAATATATAAAGTTAGCATATTTATAACCATAAGACAAATTTTGTAGATGTCTATATTATTAGTCTGTATCACACACATACACACATACACACACACACATACACACACATACCCAACCCACACATGAATTGAAACTTTTAGAGAAACTATCACATCTAAGTTGAAAACGTGCTATTTTTTGCAGTTCAGATGGAGGTGACAGTGATACACACTTAATAAGGTGTCATATGGTGTGAAAACTTGCCCTTATTTTGACAAGTCTCTGACATTAAAGAAGCACATTGAAAGACAGTCTACAATTTTCATAACATGTAAAAAATGGAGAAAAAGCACTATTATTATTATTATTATTATTATTATTATTATTAGACAGGGTTTCTCTGTGTAACAACACGAGATGTCCTGAAACTTACTCTGTAGACCAGGCTGGACTCAAGCTCACAGAGATCTGCCTACCTCTGCCTATTGAGGGATCAGATTAAAAGTGTGTACCTTTATTTCATAATGAATAAAGTCTCACTTTTTTCCATGTATCCCCCTGTTCAAACTTCCTTCCCCTCCTGCCCCTCCCATTTACTCTCTCTTCTCCCCATCTCCTTATCTCCTCCCCAGCAAGGGCAGGAGGTCTCAAGATCCCAAGGTGGCTTAGTTCAGCATCCTCTCCAAGCACATATGTTTTCCTCATCCCAACATCAAGACTAGGTCTGGTGTTCCTCTGAGGGAATCGGCTCCAAGGTGCCAATATTAATAAACAGGAGAAAATAGTCACAATTCAGTACTATGTTTAAAAAAGAATTCAAAACACATGTAAAATATGACTCTTTTGAAAAGGTACATAAATATAATTGTAAATGTAATGTAAATCCATAAGTGTAGTAAAAACTGTAAGATTTATGAACGATAGAATTATAGATGTTTTTAGCATTATATACTTTATTAAATTTTTTGCCTTTGGCTTATAGTTAGTTCTGTAACTAGAGAAAACTTTAAAAGATTAGATATTGCAAATATAAATGATTATATTTTGTTAAAAAATAGATATTTCAACACTATTGAAAAATTGGGGACTTTTCGTAACAGTGGATGTTATAATGTAACTCATTTACATATATGAGGAGTTAGCTTATAATGCATTTGCAAATGAACAGAACCATGTTGTGTTATTTCAACTGAGTTTAAAACTAATTTCTGGTTCCAGATTGGAATCAGTGGTGAGCAGATTCCAGCTCCTGTCCAGAGAATCCCTCTCTGGGGCCCTGCTCACATCCAAGGTTCTGATCTCAGACTCTTGCTAGCAGACAGGCCCTAGGCTTTAGCTGGGAGGGGCCTTGCTCAGCAACCAGCAATGAAAGGGATTTCCCTAGGAGGCTTGGTTTCCAGACTTGTTTCAAAACTTGCTTTTAAGACTGAGGTTGTTTTTCTTGGTGGTTGTAGCTTTGATAATGCTCACTATTTTTTTTTTTTAAAAAAAACAACAGAAACTAAATTTAAACTTTTGCCTTATGAAATATATGAACAGTAATAATAATAATATAATGCACAGAGATCACAGAAAGATAAACTTACAGTAGATAGATAAAATTATAGACCTTTGAACATTAAAGACTATGGCAGTTATAACTCTCAGTTACTCTCCAGAACTGGACAGTGAGACCTGGTTGTTGAAGACTTCAGATACTTAAGTGACATAATACAATGAAATCAAGCTTCATTCTTCCTGGCTAGCATTAATAGTGCGAGAAGGTGTTATGTCAACATGAAGAGGAAAGTAATCATCAGTCAGTCTTCTTAACTGCTGACCCATCTCTACAGCCCCAGTAATCATCAGTCATAACAAACTGAACTTGCAATCTACAACAATGATTAGCCTGGTAAGATCATATTGTAAATAGTTGAAAAATTATGTGTATATGTTTATATCCATGTCCACACAAATATGTCTCTGAAAAAGTATTAAAAAACATATGACTAGAAAAAAAAAAAAAAGGAAAGGGATTTCCCACTGCAGGCAACAATTCCAGGGTGAACTGCACCATCAGAGAAGGACTGATGACTTTGAAACTCAGACCCATGTCCAGAGCAGAGTCAGACATAGTGGAGACCTCTTGCTCAGAGCAGACAGGAAACTCACAAGCCCTCTAGCCACAACTGACTAGGAGCTGACTAAGTGTGAATCACTGAAGCCATGGGCAGATATCAGTGCAAGAATACATATAATAATATAAAGAACAAGAAGGCAACATCAGAAGAAAATGTGGTTCTACAACACCAAGACCTGAACAGAGTAATGAAGAGGAAACAGAAAGAAATAATAGCAAAAGCACTTTTATGAAGATTAAAAAAAAAGATATTAAAAAATTCCTTAAAGAAATAGAAGAAAATACAAACAAAATTGAAAGAGATGAATAAATAATTCAAAAAAAAACCCCAAAGAAAACCAAGAAAAGGGAAATCAAAAAATGAGAAAAACATTCAGGGAACTAAATATTGAAAAGGAAGCAATAAAAAGACACAAAATGAGGCAAAGGTGGAACTAGAAAGTCTGAAGAAATGAGCGGGAACTACAGATACAAGCATAACCAACAGAAACCAAGAAATTGAAGAGATAATCTCTGGAGTAGAAGACTCTATAGTGGACATAGATACATAAGTCAAAGAAAACACAAAAACCAAAAAAGTCATAACACAAACCATTCAGGAAATTTGGGACACCATGAAAAGTCCTAACCTGAGGATAATAGGAATAAAAGTGAGAATACCAGCTCAAAGGCACAGATAATGCATTCAATGTAATCATAGAAGAAAACTTTCCCAACCTAAAAAAGGAAATGGCTATAAAGATTCAAGAAGTTTACAAGACACCAAATAGATTTGACCCTAAGAAAAAATCTGCCTGCCTCATAATAATCAAGTCATAAAACATACAGAATAAAGAAAAAATTCCAAGAGCTACAAAAGAAAAGGGCCAAATTATCTTTAAAGATAGACTCATCAGAATCACAGAAGTTATACAGACAATAAAAGAGCAAGGCTGACAACCTACACTACTGTACCCAGCGAAACTATCAATCACCATAGATAAAGTAAACAACATATTTCATAACAAAGTCAGACTTAAACAATACCCATCCACAAATTTGACCCTTCAGAAAGCATTAGAGGAAAAACTCCAACCTAAGGATCCCAGATATACCCATGCATCCAAAAACAATCAATAATCCCACAGAAGAAAAGCGCAAAGAAAAGAAATACATACAAACTATCATCCCAAATAACAGGAAATAGCAATCATTGGTCACTAATATCCCTTAATATCAATGGACTCAATTGACCTATAAAAAGACACACACTAACACAATGGATATATATATATATAAAGCCATCCTTCTGCTGCATACAAGAAACATACCTCTACCTTAAATCAGACACAGGCCCAGAGTAAAGGATTGGGAAAAGATTTTACAAAAAAAAAAAAAAAAAAAAAATGGCCCTAAGAAACAAGCTGGTGTTGCCATCCTAATAGCTAACAAACTAGACTTCAAACAAAAATCAGTTAAAAGAGACCAGGATGGACATTACTTGTTCATTTCGGGAAAAATTGACCAAGATGAGATTTCAATCTTGAATATTTATGCCCCTAATATTAGGGCACATATCTATGTAAAAGAAACACTACTAAATCTCATATTCCACATCAATTCTCACACCCTAATAGTGGGAGACTTCAGTACCCCACTTTCACCTTTGGATAGGTGAACCAGACAGAGACTCAACAAGGAAATAAAGAGTATAACAGAGGTTTTGATGCAGATGGATTTAATAGATATTTACAGAAGCTACCCCCCAAACAAAAAGGAATATACATATTTCTCAGCACCACAAGGAACTTTCTCTAAAATTGACCACATAATTAGTCATAAAGCAAATATCAAGAGATAAAAAAAGGAAATAATCCCTTTTATCGTATCAGACAACCAGTGCCTAAAGTTAGAGTTCAAAATCAAAAATCACAGAAAGCCTAGCAACTCAAGAAAACTAAACTTCACTCACCTGAATCACCTCTGGGTCAAGGAAGAAATTAAGAAAAAATTAAAAGTCTTCCAAGAATTTAATGAAAATTAATCTACAATGGACCCAAAATTATGGGACACAATGAAAGCACTCTTAAGAGGAAGATTCATAGTATTAAATGCCTATATGAAAAAACCTAGAGAAATCCTACACTAGAGAACTAACAGCACAGCTGAAAGCCTTAGAACAATTAGAATCAAACTCACCACCAAGAAGGAGTAGACAGCAGGAAATAATCAAACTTAGAGCTGAAATCAACACAATTGAAACAAAAAGAACAGTACAAAGAGTCAATGAATCAAAGACTTGGTTGTTTGAGAAAGACAACAAGATAGATAAACCCTTATCCACTCTAACCAAAAAGCAGAAAGTATTCAACTCAATGAAATCAGAAATGAGAAGGGGACATAACAACAGGTCCCCAGGAAATACAGAGAATTATCAGCTCATACTTTGAAAATCTATACTCAACCAAAATGGTAAATGTGTAAGAAATGGACAGCTTTTTGGAGAGCTACCATTTACCAAAATTAAATCCAGATCAGACAAAACACCTAAACAGACTTATAACCCTAAAGGAAATTGAAGCTGTCATTAAAAGCCTCCTAAGTAAAAAATGCCCAGGTCCAGATGGTTTCAGTGCCAAATTCTACCAGACATTCAAAGAGAAATTACTACCAATACTCCTCAAACTGTTTCATACAGTAGAAACTGAAGGATTATTGGCAAACTCTTTTTATGAGGTCACAATTACCCTAAAACACAAGCCACTCAAAGACACAACAAAGAAAGAGAATTACAGACCAATTTCCCTCATGAATACTGATGCTAAAATTCTCAACAAAACTCTGGCAAAGTATATCCAACAATATATAAAAATATAATCCACCACGATCAAGTGCAGAAATGCAGGGATGGTTTAACATATGAAAAGCTATAAATGTCATACATCATATAAACAAACTGAAGGAAAAAACCCACATGCTTATATCCTTAGATGCTGACAAATCCTTTGACAAAATCCAACACTCCTTTATGATAAAATTTCTGGAAAAACCAAGAATACATGGAAAATATGTAAATATAATAAAGGCAATTTACAAGAAGCCAATAGCCAAGATCAAACTAAAGAAAAACTCAAAGCGATCCCACTAATATACGGAACTAGAAAAGACTGTCCTCTCTCCCCTTACATATTCAATATTGTTCTTGAAGTTTTAGCTAAAGCAATCAGAGAATAAAAGGAGATTAATGGGATACAAATTGGAAAAGAAGAAGTAAAACTATCTCTATTTGCAAATCATATGAGTGTATACATAAGTGATCCACAAAATTCTACCAGGGTACTCCTACAGCTGATAACTACCTTTTACAATGTAGCAGGATACAAGATTAACTCAAAGAATTCAGTAGCCCTCCTATACATACATTAAAGATAAAATGGCTGAAAAAGAAATAAGGGAAACATCACCTTTTATAATAACTGCAAATAGCATTAAATACCTTGGAGTAACTATAACAAAAGAAGTAACAGAACTACTTGACAAAAACTTTAAATCCGTGAAGAAAGAAATTGAAGGGGATATCAGAAAATGGAAAGATCTCCCATGTTCCTGGATAGGTAGGATCAACATAGTAAAAATGGCAATTCTACCAAAAGCAGTCTACAAATTCAACACAATTCCCATTAAAATCCCAACACATCTAAGTCTTTTATATTAGCTAATCTGACAGGTGTAAAGTAGTATCTCAATGTTGCTTTATTTGCATTTCTCTGATGGCTAAAGATGTTGAGCACTTTTTCAATTGCCTTTCAGCCATCTGTAATTCTTTTGCTGTGAATTCCCTTTTTAGTTTTGAATTCCACTTTTTGGATTATTTAAGGTTTTGGGCTCTAGTTTCTTGAGTTCTCTATACATTTTAGAGATCAGTCCTCTGTCACTTGTGGGTTTGGTGAAAATCTTTTCCCATTCTGTAGGCTGTTGTTTTGTCTTATGGCTTTACAGGAGCTTCTCAGTTTCAGGAGGCACCACTCATTGATTGTTGTTCTTAGTGTCTGTGCTACTGGTGTTGTATTTAGGAAGTGGCCACCTGTGCCAGTTTGTTGGAGGGTATTTCCCACTTTCTTTTCTATAAGGTTCAGTTGGCTGGGCTTATGCTGAGGTCTTTGATCCACTTGGATTTGAATTTTGTGCAGGTTTCTATGGCAGTCTCAGCCTGCTCCCATCTGAACCTACTTAGAAGACTGAGTAGGCTCCCCAGTATCACTGATAATAATTAAATATAAGATATTTATAATCTGTAAGCAGATTATAAATCTGCTAAAATACTCTACCATTTCTCTTAGAAAACCTAGTATTCACTAATTTGCATCTATGATTCACTATAATGCAGTACATATCCTAACTCTCTAGCACACAGGGCTTATCAGAAAATTATTTGCGTCTAGGAAAATAAAGAACTAAAAGTTTTTTGGTTTAGAATTTGAGTTAGTCAATCATTTAATTATTTGACATTTTTCTTTTTTAAATATAATGTGTATGTGTGTGCGTGTGCGTGTGTGTGTGTGTTTGTGTGTGTGTGTGTGCACAAGTGCCAAGACTTATTTACAGAACAGTTTATGGGAGTTAGTTGATTCTTTTAGTATTTTACCATGTGGTTCCACAGAAAGAACTAAGGTGGACAGGCTTGGAAAAAGAGGACAATTCTTGATGCATTATTTGGCAGGTTCTTTTATTTTAGATGAAAGACAAGGCATCATTACAATGACAGTACCCATTTAATTCCCTGTATTTTTGCAAAGGATTCATCCATGTCTAGAAACATAATTCATGCAAATTATTCTCTTTGTATGATAAATCATTCTGCTTGTAATGATGACCACAAGTCCTTATTTAAGTGTTGTTTGTCATTTTAATCGTCTAACTTGTTATTAATAATAGATTTTAAGAACATTATCATTTCAGCATTCATGAGTCCTTGAATGTTAATGTCTGATATTTCAAAGCTTATAATAAAAAAAATTTGACTATCTATAAAATTTGCATAATTACTTTCTTCATTTCTTCATATGTATTACAAATATATATTACCTTTACCTGTGAAAAGTGTATATATTTATTCATTTTGTCCATTATATAATTTTTTCTAATATCACTTTTAGTTTTGATTGCCATTAATTCTGGACTGTACTGTCCTTTTCTATTTTAATGATTTTCATTTTCTTGTGAGCTATTTTAATGTATTGAATCTTTGTAAACATTTTAGATGACCTGCTTTTATTGTCTCTATGAATGCCAGATTTTTGTTCGCCTTTAATTTTCTCACTTTTTTTCTCACTCTGGTTTTTGCTTTTTGTTTTGCTTTTTGTGAAATTATTTTATTCCAACAGAATTTTTGACTTTAAGATTATAAAGAGTTAAATAACATACAACTTACCTTTCATGATCTGTTTCTCTTCCTGAATTACTTCCAAACTCCCTTAATTCCTATATTTTTAATGGTTCCTTTGTTGTTTTGTTTTACCATATAGACACAATTTTTCTATAGTTTCTATAGTAATTACATTTGATTAGAGGACATCTGAGTACTTATTGGACATCATGGTGTGTTCTCATTGCTCCTCAGCACTTGTTTCTCTATATCAGTCCCAGCTACTCTACAAAGTGATTTGCTGAAAGTTCAAGTTACAGTTTATATGCTGGGGACCACAGTGTCATCTCAGGTGCAATATTTAACCTCATGGAATGAGGCTATTAGAGTTCTATCCCATCTTGTGTCTTGATATTTATTAAAATACCACAACAAATCCTTTCTGCTGTATATGACTGATTTGCAATTTGAGTTGTTCTGTCTGTTTTTCTTAACCTCTTTCTAGAGACCTTTTTTCATTTTAAATAACCAATTGATTTTACATAATAATTTAATAATACTGGTCAGGTTTGTTAAGCTGAGATTTTGGGTTGCAACTCTGATATCTTGTAGCAGGCTGATTTTTATAGCAGTATATTTAACTGATAATATATAGAGAAAGCAGTTTTGGCCTTTGGTCATGTATTTTTGACCTTCACTGTCATCTATACACATGACAAGTAGATTTAATTATATATATGCAGTCATTTTAATCGTGACAAAATTGACCTTCAGCAGAGACATACAGACTTCATTAAGCTGAAGTTGAGACTTCATGAATCTAGTAGAGAAATAAGATATAAAATAAAACAATGACTCTATTCCTACCATTTAAATAAAATCTGTGACAGAAAGAAATGGTACAAAGAGCATGGGATAACACCAAGTTCAGAAAGGGCAATGTTTCATACAGCATTGGTGGGCATCTCATCATGCTGAGTATACTGGATTCTGTGACTCTATGCAGCACTGGGTATGCATCTCATCATGGGTGGTACACTGGGTTATTATAAAGCAGCAAAAAATAACCCTTTATGATAGAACACTGAAGATTTTAGGTTAAAAATTTAGAACACTGAAGTTTCTCCAGTGACAAGGATTTTTAGAAGAAAACACAAGGAAATGACTTTCCATACTTCAAAATGTAAGAAATTCCAAGGGTGAACCAAATGATTTTAGGTACCATGGACGTGTAAATGAAAATGTTCACAAAACATAGTAAAATCTCTCGTGAAAGGTATCACAAACTCAGAGAGATAAGCAGGGGATGTACTCACTCACTAGTGGTCTCCAAACAAACAAACAAGAAAAAAAGCCAAATATGCCCAAGCGGCAAACCACAACCACTGAACAGTTTGGGATCAGAAACACCCTGGACTGACCCTTCGGACCTCACTCCAACTATAGGAACACCTGACTCACTCTTGAGGGAGGAGGGACAAAACTGGATTTGGCCAGGAGTGGAGACTGATCCAAGCATTATTAGGTCAGTGGGACCATAGGACTGTCTGCTACCTGCCCAGGGAGGGGATGGGGAGTTGCAGTGAAGAAAAAATGATCTGATGTGGCAGAAGGGAGAAGGGAACTTGAATAAGGATATACAGGGATGAAAAAGAAAAAATTCAGAGGGAAAGCTGAACACAAAGTAAATATATGTGTATTTGCATTATCACCTTTGATAAGCCATGCTTATGATTCTTATCCTCTTTATAGTTATTGTTAACTTTTCTGCATTTTAAATTCATTTTACTGTTTTTTTGAAAATACAAAATAAAGAAGGAAAAAAATAAAATCTCTCGTGATTGATAACACCTTCATTCCAATAAGTCTCTGATATAGAGATCAAGGTAAAAGTCAAGCTTATACATTTTTACTAAAATGCAGGGTTCTCCAATAAGATCTGACCAATGAATGGCATTGGTGTTGAAATGCTGTAATGCTGGATAGATCTATCTTCCTCTAGCCAGAGTTACCTTGGACAGCTTGACTCTCCCTCACACTTAACCAGTTATTGCTTCTTTTTACTATTCTCTACTGACAAAAACTAGCAGACTTGTTTAGATGGTGAACTGGATGCATGTCTACTGTTCTGCTCTGTAAGCTAAGTATTGCTAAAAGGTATATGTTTCATTCCTCTTTTCAAGGTATATGATTACCACAATATTAGGCATGGGGAGCCTTCTCATCCTAATTATGACTGAGTAGGTCATTCTTAAAATACTTATTCCCTAAGATAGTATTAGCATAATGTGACTCCAGATTTGTCAGCAATAGGTGAATTTTTTAAAATCTACCTCAGTATTTTACATTACTTTGAAGTTTACTCTAAGTTGATGAGAAAAATAATGTTATTATATGACATGCTATTCCCCAAATCTCACACACTGTTTTTGACTGAGCATGATGTACATCACTCTCATCTTCCTACTACTGTTCTTTTCTCATGTGCATAATTATTGATGCTGTCCTACCCACACATGATCCTCAAGTGTTCCCCAGATTATTAGCCTTTGTTCAAATTAATGCAGGCATCTGTTAAAATTCAAGTATCTTCTTTTACTCTGTCTTATGTCAAAACTTATATCTCCAACATACATTTATTTCCTTTAAATTTCTACAATAGAGCTGCCCAGATTTAAGGTATATATAAACTGCTGCCATATGTTGTGCTAGTATAAGAAAACTAAAGTTCAGGAATATAGTTCTAAGAATTGTGGAAGCTGCAAATTTAAAGTCAGTGTTCTAGCATGATCTAGAGTTCAAAATAGACTCTAGGGAGGACTTTTGCTCTGGTTGCAGATAGCTCCCTTCAGGTTGTATTTTCGTCATGACTGAAAAGGAGTAGATTTGTTGATGTGTCTTGTTATTAATACACACAATTGCTCTTTGATAGGGATCCCAACCACATGATCTTATTTAATATTCATTACTCCAATAATTGCTTAGTCTTCAAGGAATTTATCACTGAATTTTGAGACTTGAGCATATGTATTTTCAATTAAAATAATTTATGTGTATTGGTTTTGTTTTTGAATTTATGACTGTGTATCTTGTGTTCACCTAGTACCAATGAAGGCTAGAAAGAAAAGATATCAGGTGCCATGAAAATGAAGTTACAAGTGTTTGTGAGCTGCTATGTAGGCTCTGGGAATTAAACCTTTATCCCTACAAGAATAACAAGTTCTCTTAACATTTGAATGTCTCTCCAGCTCAAACATGTATTTAGAAAGGAGCTAATCCAGCCAATAGTGTCTGCTTTTCATAATAAATACATTGAAAACTTCATAAGCCCTAAATTTTTTTTATCTAAGTTTGTATATCTCACAGGCAATTTCCAAGGTCTTTGCATAAGTAGGAGTGATTTTCATACACATAGATTTTGTCTCTCACCTTATTTTAGATGTGAAAAATACTGGTTATAAATATCTATTTTTAACTTTAAATTATTTTTAATACCCTGACTGGTATATGTCAGAAAAATATGAATATAGATTTGTTTAGAAAGTATGGCTCTCCCAATCATGTAAAAAAATCATCAAAAAATTTAAAATAGATTTTAAAAATGAAAGTGAACAGTACATTGTGGGTTGGAGGGCTAGTCAGTGAACAATTTATTCAAGTCAGATCAAAGAAGAAAAAGGACAAATTTATCAAGTTGAAGAGGAACAGAAAGCAAGGGTAATAACAGAATAACCAACTGCTCAAGATGTGAACTGTGTGTATTCACTGTGTGTAGATGTGAGCTGAAGAAAATTTTACTTGGGTACTAGACTCTTTTGGATTTATGTTTTCACAATATAATTCCAACCATGTAATGAGGTAGTCCTGGTTGGTGGATGTTGATAGTTAAAGAACATTTGATTTTGGTTAAAGCATTAAGTTGACATGATTGTAGCCTTGTAGTCCTGGGCACTGATGAATATGCTAGGTTTAATGCTCAGTCATTCTCAATCTTATCCTAGTGGTTTGACCACAAATGGGTTGTGGTTCTCTTCTTGTGTAATCAGGAATGCCTTTTGGAGCAGGCTTGTGTAGGGAAGAGTCCCTGGTAGGAATAAGTTATATTTTTTATTTCATTTTGTCTTTTAATTATAACTTGCCTGCCTAAAGTCCCAACCCTAAAGTCAAAGAAGAAAATTCACAGAGTGTCTCAAGCCAAGAAAAATACAGAGCTTCATTCTTTTAGTAGTAGCAAGAAACACTGTAAGTATATAGGATTTGCAGCTTTACAGCGGACTTCAGAGTGATGCCTTTTGAACAAAACTCCTTCATGTTTCATATTGTATTGCTACTTGGTTTTTGACTCATTTTCATAGCATGCTGTTAAGTGATTTATTAGGAATCCTTAATTTATACAGTGCAGCAGAAAGTCTGGCTTGAACTCAGAGTCTTAGTTGGTGAAGAAGTAAAAGTGATGTGAGAAGGCTGAAGTACATAGAAGTACTTTTGCTTCTATTGGAAGCTTTATTATAACGTAAGAAGGGGACTTTGTCCTCTAGGAGGACAACAGATAATGATGTTTCTGTTGAAAGTGCCAATATTCCCTAGCCCAGTCTGCACTGTGATTTCAGTACTTTAGATTAGCTTATGAAAAATTTGAATTTTTAAAATTATATAGCTTCTGTGCTCATTTCCCTGAAATGAGAGTACTGCTGAGAGACAAAGCTCATGATAGTTTTATTACTTGAACACATCTAAATGCTGCAGAGAAAATTACTATCTAAAATTGTATATGAAAATATGTAAGTGATTTTTACATATTAATAATCAAAACTGCAAAATATGATTTTGGTATTTAGTTTTGCTTATCTATATTCTTTATTTGATTACTGCAGTTATTTTAAGAAATATTATTTCTTCATCCTGATGCTTTTATTAAACATGTACTTGCAATAGTCTTTCTGTATTGATTAATATGCTGTCATTTATATAGTCAAAGTATTTCAAACAGGAGACTTTTCCCTTTTGTTTTTTTAGTTAGTGTTATTTTTATATTTCTATTTTGTTTTGTTTTGAATTTGTTTGTTTTTCTTTTTGTGGTGATACATTTTGTTTCAAATAGAGTGCTTTTTGATGAGTTGACAGAGCCAGCCACAGAGTTAGCTATAAAGGTCAGACACTGATGGTGCATACCTTCAGTTTTAGCACTCGAGAGGCAGAGGAAAAAACGCATCTAGATCTCTGAGTCCAAGGTCAAACAGAGACAGACAGTGGTGGCACACTTTAATCTAAGCAGTAAGGATAACACACTTTTAATTCCAGCATTCAGAAACACTAAGAAGCTAAGAAGCACTAAGAATGTTGAAATAGGAAATGATTTTGCTGAGAAGAGGAAGGAATATAAGGCAGTATGAGACAGACATTTAGTCCTAGTGCTTCCATTTCATTTCAGCCTATGCTTTCCTTTGCTTCCTCTATTCATTTTGAGAATTTTTGGAGACAGAATCTACCCAATTTTGCCTGAGGATTCAATAGTACTGGCTGAGACTTGTTCCTCTAACTCTCTTACCTTTCACCTTTACCCCAAAATCTGGCTCTGGATTTTTATTAATATACCAATTAGGATTTGTGAAATATCAGATGTACAACTTTTGGGTCATGAATTCACACACACACACACACACACACACACACACACACACACACACAAAGCCTGTGGCTTTGCAGCCAAAAGGACAAGCAGGAGCTACACAAGGCAAAAGTCATTAACCTACAACTGAAGTACTAGCAGGAGTTAGCTGATTTTGCACATTTCCTTGTACAGACAGCTGACTCATTATCTTGTTCCCCCTCCTGGTGGGTTGTGGCTTTCATTGGACCGCCTTCCTAGGGCTGCCACCACACTAGGTAGCTTCCTCACTTCAGCATCATTTGGATCCTTATTTTCAGCAGATTAGGTAAATCAATTGGCATTTCTTAAAGAGGGGGATTAGATTAAAAGAAAGAGAGAGTTTATTCAACACTAAAAAAATGAAAAACACCATTACAATGGAAGACATTTGGTCTCAGTTTGATAATATATTAGGCACTATAAAAATAAAACCATCAAATGAAAAAATAATTAGTGTACATATGATATATATAAGTATATTATAAATATTATATTTGATCATTCTTGTTTTAGCCCTGAAATAGTTGGAGTATATGAGTGCCAAGTTGGTTTATATGACTGCAAAGATATATTTTGAAAATTTTGCTGAAACTGAGAATTTTCTTTAAGGCAACTTACACAGTCATTAAAACAAAATGATAGTTTACAGAACGGGAAAGATTTTCACCAACTTCACAAGTGACAGAGGTGTGATCTCTAAAATATATAGAGAACTCAAAAAAATAAAGTCCAAAACCCCAAATAACCCAATCAAAAAATGGAGTTCAGAACTAAAAAGGGAATTCTCAGCAGAATTACAAATACCTGAAAGACACTTGAAAAAATATTCAACATCTTTAGCCATCAGAGAAATGCAAATCAGAACAACCTTGAGATACCACCTTACACCTGTAGAATGACTAAGATCAAAAACACAAATGACAGCCTATGCTGGAGAAGATACAGATTAAGGGGAACACTCCTTTATTGTTGGTGGGAGTGTAAACTTGATCAGTCACTCTGGAATGCAGTATGGAGGTTTCTCAGAAAACTAGGAATCACTGTCCCCAAGGATCCAGCAATATCACTATTGGACATATACCCTAAAGATGTTCATGATATTTAGGTTTTATTTTGATTCTTTAAAACTTTTCTAAGGTATAAAATTTTATATAAAAATTATAATATATATGACTTTTTGTCATGATATTATTGGTCACATACTGTATAAACTAATTCTAGAAAATAAAGTTTCATTTAGCTTCCTGTACATTGTTTTCCTGTACATGATTGAATTTCTGTCAGTTTTAGGTAGTGAACCATGACCATGCTTAACAGCAAACTTTGAGAATAAATGATGGAAATAATTTCACAGGGATTATGATAACTTCAATTAGCTGACAAAAACAACCTAAAGACTGGTTTTAGACTACAAACTGAGCAGGACAATTTTAATGTGGTTAGCTTAGATGATCAAGATTCACAGAAGGCTCTATCCAGAATATTCGCTAAGCCCTGTATGGTTTCATTATGTAAAGACTAGAAAACAAATAATTCAGCTATCTCTCCCAGGACTTGACAATTAACCCATATTTCAGATACCCTGAAAATATCATTTCCCACAGATAGTGGGAAGCAAAATAAAGAACACGATGCCCATCCAACAACATGTAAAAATGTTATTCACCATGATCTAGTAGGCTTCATCCCAGAAATGCAGGGTGGTTCAACATATGGAAAACTGTGAATGTCATCCATCATATAAACAAACTGAAGGAAAAAAAAATGATCATTTCCTTAGATGCTGAAAAAACCTTTTGAAAATATGTAACACTCTTTTATGATAAAAGTCTTGGAGAGATTGGGAATACAGAGAAAATACCTAAATATAATAAAGGCAATTTACAAAAGCCGATGGCCAACATCAAACTAAATGGAGAAAAGCTCAAAGTCATCAAACTAAAATCAGGAACTAGACAAGGCTGTCCCCTTTCCCCTTATCTAGTCAAAATAGTTTTTAAAGTTTTAGCTAAAGCAATAAGAGAAGGCAAGGAGATTAAGGGGATACAAATTGGAAAGGAAGAAGTCAAACTACCTCTATTTGCAGATGATTTGATTGTATAAATGAGTGACCCACAAAATCCTGCCAGGGAACTTCTATAGATGATAACCACCTTCAGAAATGTAGCAGGATCCAAGATTAACTCAAAGAAATCAGTAGCCCTCCTATACACTAAAGATAAAAGGGCTGAAAAAGAAATAAGGAAAACATCACCTTTTATAATAACTGCAAATAGCATTAAATACCTTGGGGTAACTATAACCAAAGAAGTATCAGATCTGTTTGACAAAAATTTTAAATCTCTGAAGAAAGAAATTTGAAGAGGGTATAAGAATATGGAAAGATCTTCCATGTTCCTGGATAGGTAGGATCAATATAGTAAAAATGACAATCTTAACAAAAGCAATCTACAGATTCAATGCAATCCCATCAAAATACAAACATAATTTTTTACAGACCTTGAAAGAACTATATTCAATTTCATTTGGAATAAAAGGAAAGCCAGAATTGCCAATACAATTTTGCTCAACAAAAGAACCTCAGGAGGCATCACCATCCCTGACTTCAAATTATACTATAGGGCTACAGTAATAAAAACAGCCTGGTATTGGTATAAAAACAGATTTGTGGATCAGTGGGATCGAATTGAAGATTGAGACATTAACCCACACATTTGTAATTCTCAGGCAAGCATTATTTGTCAGAACATAATAAAGTATCAAACACATTAATAAGTTTATTTATGAACGCAACATTTCTATACTAGCTTAACAAATGTGTTCTATAAACATATCTAAATTTTCATTTATTATAATGCAATTATAATATTTATAATTATGATAATATTTGTAATACATTATTTCATGTATGTATTCCTATATAAGGATATGGAAGTTATAGGACATGTAAGAAGGTCATAGAACAGACTTACGTACTGGTCCTTAGAGGTCTCCTACCTCTAATTTTGGGTAGGATCCCTCATTGGCTTGCAATATCATCTCTGGAGTACACTCACGAGCCCGTAAGAGTGAACCATTGCTTCTATGTCCCACCTCTACATCATTAGGATTATAAGTAACCAGAAACACATCTGACTATTTACATGCATTCTTAGGTTAAGAACTTAAGTACTCAGACTTGTTAAGAATGCTTCTTACTAGTAGATTCATATTCTCACCTATTCTGTACTTATTTTATAAAATGGCTAAGTGACATCATTTCTATTATATATGAACAAACATCTACTATTCTGACATAGGGAAGTGAGGACTAACCAAAATAACAATAACATAAATCCAACTTTGTCAACCAGAGCACTTTACTAAGGTAAATTATAAGAGCAGAAGTGACAAAAAGACATCTGTATCATGAAATTATTACTCAATCATAAAATCAGGGTATCCAGAGCCTACTGCTTAGTTACAGCAATGAGTCAGAGCATTTCTTTCAGGTACCAAGCCCACCCACCTCCTGTGAAGTCCAATTTCTTTGAAAGTGTTTCTCAGCAATCCTTGTAGCTTTTAGATTTGGAGGATGAAGAAATTTAATGAATCTGGTCAGTTTCCAGGAATTTCTGAAGTTGTTGCATCATTTACTTCCTTTGTTATAAAGAATCTTTACTGCAGGATGAAATGTTTTATTTTTTTAAAAAGAACATTTTGCATTCACAAGCCTCTCACCTTGAGTGAAAGTGCTATCTCAGAGGATATTTCTATATAAAACCCCATAAACATATATAATATAGTATAAGTAAAGGCATATAATGCATATAAAATATATTACATTAAGGCAATCAGCAAAGTCTTTGTGAGTTCATTTGAGTTTTGCTCAGTTGATTAAGAGGACCTTGTTCATCTGGTTTCCTCTATATCTTTTGGCTCTTTTTCTTTTTCTGTTTCCCTTTTGGTATGGTTTTGTGAGTTCTGAGTAGTGGAATTTGATGGAGACATCCCATTTATTACTGGTGTTCCATAATCTCTAACCTTCTACATAATGTCTTGCTGTAATTTTCTGCATTTCATGAGTTCTTTAGGATGTCCATATGTTCCCCATTGCTAGCCACCAAAATATGTACAACCAAATCTTAGTACTAGATCTTTATTTTATGAGAATTGACTGGCAAGTGGAACTATGTCTTCTCAATATTTAATGATTTCATTAGGTCCTATCTATATACATGCATGTTTAAGTTTCTTCTGTTTATGTTTTCATACTATCCTTCAAATGTGATTTAAATTTTAGCTGTTTCTCCATTTATTTTCTCTCTGAACTCTCTCTTTCCCTTCATTATTTGATCCTACAATCCCACCCCACCCCTGTGTCCATCCATAAGTATCTATTGTATTTTCCTTTTCTCATTGGATCTGTTTCCTCCAGTCTTTTATTCTGTATCCACTTCTGTGATTATATCAATTGTATCTTTGTTATCATTGATATTAAAGATAAAATCCTCATATAACCAAAATAAATATACCATAATTTGTCTTTCTAGACAGATATAACTCATTCATGATCATTTTTTCTTGGTCCATACATTTTTCTAAAATATCATGTTGTTGTGTTTTTAAGCAGTTGAGAAATAATTCATTGTGTAAACATATCACAATTTCTCTATCCATTCTGTTGAGAGGCATCTAGGTTGTTCTCCGTTTCGGGGTATTATAAATATAGCAGCAAAGAATATTGTTGAGAAAATGTCTTTATGGTATGATGAAGGATCTTTGGAGATATGTCTAAAACTGGTATGCTGGATGTTGAGGTAGACCAATTACCATCTTTATGAGGAACTACCATACTAATTCTTTTTTTCCTTCTTTATTTATTTTGTATTTATCAAGAAAAACAGTAAAATGAATTTAAAATGCTGATAAGTTAACAATAACTATGAAGAAGATAAAAATCATAAGTATGACTTATCAACGGTGATAATGCAAATAAGATTACTACACATATATTTACTTTGTGTTCAGCTTTCCCACTGAATTTTTTCTTTTTTCATCCCTGTATGTCCTTACTCAACTGTACAAAGTCTGTGCTCCCAACAGCCATGTGTGACTGACTACTCTTTGCACTCCACATCCTTGCCAACATGAGCTGCCACTTATTCTGTTGGTCTGTCTGAGCCATTGTGACAAGTGTAAGACAAAATCTAAAGCAATTTTGAATTGCAATTTTTGGATAGCTAAGGATATCCACATTTCTTTACATGTTTCTCAGTCATAGGAGTGTCTTCTATTGAGAAGTCTCTGTTTAGATCTGTACCTCATTTTTATTTGGATTGTTTGTTTACTTGATATCTAGTTTTCTGAGATGTTTACATATTTTAAATAGTAGTCCTATATTATATGTGCAATTATTAACTAAAATATTTTTTTAATTTTGTAGGCTTTTACTTGTCTGAATGACTGTGTTCTTTGCTGTGCAGAAGATTCTAAGTTTTTTGAAATCTCTTTTATTAATTGTTAATCTTAATGCCTGTACTTTTGTTGTTATGGCCAGAAAGTCTTTGCTGGGCCAATAAGGTCAAGGCTATTGTCCTCTATCTGATTCAGTGTATCTACTTTCATGTTGTGGCTTTCATTTGGAGTTGATTTTGTGCAGGGTTATAGGCATTGATTTATTTACATTATTCTACATGGGAAAAAATCTACTGTAACTAGCACCATTTGTTGAAGATGTTGTATATTTTCCAGCACATATTTCTAGCCTTTTATTCTAACTCAGGTGTCCATAGGTGTCTGTATATTTATCTGGAGCTTCAATTTGCATTCTTCTACATGCCACCACTCAGTTATGCCAGCACCATTTGTTGAAGATGCTTTTTTTCCCATTGTATATTTTTGGCCACTTTATACAAATTCAGGTGTTTATAGATGTATGGATTAATATCAGGATCTTTAATTTAGTTCCATTGATCTATGTGTCTGCTTTTATTATACTACCAAGCTATTTTTATTACCATGGCTCTATTACAGAACTTGAAGTCAGGGATGGCGATTCCTCTAGAAATTCCTTTATTGCACAGAATTTTTTTAACAATTAGTTTTTATGAGTTTATAAGCTTTCTGTAGTTTTTGTTGTTGATATCTAACTTTATTTGTGACGGTTAGAATGCAGGGTGTTATTTTGATTTTCTTGTATCTGTTAAAATTTGATTTGTGTTCAATCAATTTTAAAAATAGAGATACATTACGTGTGAGAAAAAAGGTATATTTTGTATTTGAGTCAAATGTTCTTTAAATATCTATTGGGTCCAATTTATTTAGTTTAATCTATCTAAACCAAATGGATTAAAATTTTAGTTAGCTATATCTTTTCCTTTGTTTAGTTTTTGTCTGGATTAATGGTGTAATGGAATGAACATTGAATAGTGAAGTCTCCTACTATTAGTTTTTAAGGATTAATTTGTGATTAAAGTTGTTATAGTATTTATTTTACAAACTTGTTCCATTGTGTTTGGGGAATTGTAATGTGCTTCCTGGATTCTTTCTTTGATTAGCATGTAAGGTTCTTCCCTATATCTTCTTACTAGTTTTAGTTTAAAGTTTATTTTTAGTCAGATGTTAAAAAAAGAAGTTACACCAGCTTGTTTTTAAAGTCTATTTTCTTGGACTATCTTTGTATCCATTTGCCATGAAGTTAATGTGTATACTTGATATGAAGGTGGGTTTCATTGATGTAGCACAAGGATTGATTCTTCTTGCATACATTCTGTTAGTATGTATCTGTTTCATAGGCAGTAGAGATGATTGATGTTGAAAGATATCAGTGATCATTGATAGTGAATTTCTGTAATCTTATTTTTTGTGTGTGTGTCTGTATTTGCCATTTATTTTCATTTTTAATTTTTTTGTTTTGCTTGCATGGGATTGTTTATTTACTGTGTTTTCTTGTATGTAGTTAACCTCTTTAGGTTGGAGTTTACCTTCTAGAAACTTTTGTAGGGCTAGATTTGTAGACAGATATTGCCTAAATTTGGTTTTATAAGATAGTGTCTTATTTTTTATATGTGGTATGTGAAAGCTTTTCTGGATATAGTAATCTAAAACTTTTTTTTTTTTTTTTTTTTTTTTGCGTCTCTAAGAGTCTATAGTACTTCTTGCTTTTAGACTCTACACTGACAAGTCAGGTGTAATTCTACTAAATCTGTGTTTATATGTCATTTGATCTTTCCCACTTGCAGTTATTAAAATTCTTTCTTTGCTCTATATGTATAATGTTTTGATTGTAATGTGTCCAGGGTTTTTCTTTGCTGTTCCTGTTTATTTGATGTTTGTATACTTCTTGTTCTGTGATAGTCATCTTCTTTATGCTAGAGAATTTTTTTTTTTTATATAATTTTGCAACAAATTCTCTCTGTGGTTTTGACCTGTATGTTTTCTCTTTTCTTTAATCCTATTCTTAGAGTTGGTCTTTTCATAATATCCCAAATTTCCTGACTGCTTTATGTGAGGAGTTTTTTAGATTTAACATTTTATTGACTCTTTTATATTCTTTTCTTCTATCTTGTCTTCAGTGCCTGAGACTCTCTCCTGTATCTCTTGTATTCTGGTAGGTATGTTGCCTCTAAGCTCATGTTTGAGTTTCTAAATTTTTCATTACCAGATTTTTCCCTGTTTAGGTTTTCTTTATTGATTCTATCTTCACGTTCATACCTTTAACTTTTTTCATTTCCTTCCACTGATTGTTTATATTTTCATAGATTTTTTGTTTTTTATTTATTTTTATCTATTTCTTAAGGATTAAACACAAATGGCAAATTCTTAACCAAATTAAACAAAAAAGGGAAGACCTACTTTAATAAAAGTAGAAATTGAAAGGCAAACATTATAACAGATATGAATGAAATTCCTGAAAATTATAAGGACACACATTATACATTTGTTTTGATAAATTGAAGATTCTGAAAAAAACTGGTGAGATTTTAGATAGCAAAATTAAACCTAAATTCAATGAATGATTTTAACAAATATATACTTTGTAGCCTTGAAATACTTAAAATACTAAAAAACTCCATATGAAAAACAAAAAGAAGCAATAACAGAAACAGGCACAGGAAAATATGGACTTACTACAGAATTCTATTATAGTTTAAAAAACTAAGACAAATACATATCATATTATTCCATGAAACTTAAAAAAAATAAACCAAGCCTTTAAAAGTTACAAAGCCAGTGAAACCCTGATTTTTGAAGGGTTTATTAAATTTTTAAGGACCTATATCATATTCATGAAGATTGGTTTAAAGTCTTTTTATTGTGCTTTAACTATTTTGGAATATTTGGTACTTTTTTAAATAAAGTAATTACAAATAATTAATTTTATTTAAAAGACATCATTAAGAAGTTCTTACAGCATTATAATAGTCTCATAAGTAGTACAGGTGAATGGATCCTTGCTTGCAAATTTAATCTCCACTGAATAACATGCAACCCTGATAAAAAGAAAAAAAATGGCTTTTCTTTAGCCTTCTCAGTCTCTTGTTTACTGTATCTTTTACTTCTAAAATAAATATTTTAAAAATAGCCAAACATTGTCTTGTTTTGTTTGGGTCTGTTTTTGGTTTGTCAATGTTTGTTTTTAAGAATAGAGGTAACACTGGTGTTTCTAGTTTGTCATCAAATCTGTACCTAGAGTTGAGAGAAAAAAAGTCAAGGAGTTTTATGGCCTTTTCTTGGGACTCTTACTCAGGTATAGTGTTAAGATTAAATTTTAGTGGTTACTTGTAAAGACAACTAAGTGTTAGAATCACCTGTTAGCCAAATATAAAGCATAAAGCATTGTTGTAGGGTTCCTGGGCTCTTGTGGAAACACGTTTTCTCCGCTGTTGTTGACTGTACTTCTTATTCTTGTTTCCAGGCATATGGTCTTGTGAATGTGATATAATCCTAGGAGCTGATATTTAGCCATGGCTGTTATTGTAATTTTTTTTTATTCTTGTGTTTAGGGAGCTGGAATTGGGAGTATTGTTATTCTAGGTGCTGATATCTTGTCTTATTTTTGTTAGATGGCTTTTGTTCTTTGGTTTCTGCTTCCTCTATGATTCTTAGAAGAGTATTGTGGCTCTGTGTTTCCTGTTAGGAAGATCTTTTGGGTTATCATTATTTGTGGGCACTTGACTTTCCAGGTTAAATGTGTTGTGGGTATGGGGACCTGAGTGTCAGGAATAGGAAACAGCTGAATGTAAAGGAGGGGCTTCATGAGACGGAGAAAATTATGGTGTGTATTAACAATCTGCTTAGTCATTTACCAGAAATGAGAGACAGGCCAAATCAGAAGGTTTGCTAAGGATCTGAGGATGAAATGGAGGGATTGCACCTGGAGGAATGAAGAAAGAAATGAAGGTCTGCAGTTTGCCTACTTGGTCATAGTAGCTTATGGGTTCACAGGGAGTGCATGCTGAACTGGAGGTGGGGGGTTGCAACATAGCAGTGGGTAGGAGAAAGTAATTTTGGAGGGGAAGATCTGTATGATGCACTGGATACGTCTGCAAGTAAAGGGAAGCTGCAGCAGGTGTTTTGAAGTAAAGCAGGGATAGAAAGCTATTGGAAGAGCAGAGGGAAGGGTGCAGGCAATTAATAATTTGTCTATTTGTCTCCCTGGTCAGTTTAGCCTGTGAGTTCTTACAGATTGCATGCTGGAATTGGGGGGCTGGGATAATGTAATGAGTATGGGGAGAGAGGTTACCTATAGAACATCTATGGGATACACAAAATGTGTGCATTTGCGGGGGGATACCATAGGTTTTTCTGCTGCAGAGATAGAAATGAGACTGGGGACTGGATTTGGAGAAACAGAGAAAGGAGAAAATCAGCAGTCAACTTACCAGCTTCCCTGGCAGGAGTGGCTACTGGTTCTTAAGGGGTTTACCATTCACACTCTTAATTGAGCTTCTTCCAGAAGCCTATTCAAAACTTCTTTTCAAGACCAAATGTAAACTAAAAGGTACTATAGAAAAAATAAAAGATTAGGCAGATCCAGTCATTTTCTTTATATTTCGCTCAAAACAATATCTGTGTCTTTGCCTGGCATTGTAGCTAAAGTATCTTCTTAATAAACTCCTTTCAGAGTATAGAATAATGCTGACTTCATATACATCCAGTTAAAGAAGAATCTGGCAACATTTTATTTTCATGAACAAAAGTTCTAGCCAGCTAGGTGTGAAGACATAGGTAAAAAAAACTGATATATTAGAATATTGCACTCTTAAATTTATACTTTATTCATTTTCAATCATTATGAGTTCTGTTAAATGTAAGAGCTGAATATAATTTAAAATTTCAATATAAAATCTTCAACCCAATAATACTCTCTAACTAAAAAGTTAATTAATTTTTTTGATTGTATGAACTTTTGCAAATTTCTCTAAGAACCTCTTGCTAGTCTATGAAATGGAAATGCTTGATCTTAGAATCTTTGGAACAGTTTATTACATATACCTTTATTTTAAAATACTAGCAGATGGGAATTCAAAGTAGATATTACAAATGTAAAACATCAATCCATTTGGTTACTTATAAATGAGATTATAATAGTTTGTACATTCACTGGGAGAAAGTAGTGTCTTCTATTTCAGTATTCCATCTTAGGCTGATTAATAAAATTTCAGGGTTTTTTTTGTTAATTTATTTTTCAGTCTGAGACTTATTCTTCAATAAAAGATAAGTCATTCTCTACATACCTCAACCTTTCACCTTCTGAGTAGTGAGTGTTTTTTCTGGGGATTAAAGAGTATTCATTTTTGAATCCAGTTAAGAATTATGCTATAGTCTACTCCTTTTGTGATTTAGAACTATAAAATATCCTATAAATAAATTCAGTGCATCTAAAATGTCACATACAATATTCAGTTGTAGAGTGCTTTGTTTTGTAGTAAGCAGAAGGTAGACTATACAATAAATATCAAACTTCAATTAAAAGGAAGTAACAATTGAATACATGGTAAGATAAGGTGTTTATAAAAAAAGAAGGTAAATAAAATGGTGACTATGTATGTTACACACATATATTTATCAAACTCTACAAAATGCATACACATCTAACCAGTATCTAAATTAACTTTTTAAACATTCCTAATTTCTACAATACAACTCATGTTCCTTCCCAGACATGACCAGCCCATTACCAGCACAGTATTTATCACAATTGATTAATTTTTAAGTTTTTAAACTTAGAAAATTTATATTGAATATACATTTTAGTGACATTTATTTTCTTTTTCGTTATGAATAAAGTCATATTTTTATCCATGTATCCCCTTGTTCAAACCTCCTTTCCTCTCCTGTCCCTCCCACTCTCTCTTCTGCCCATCACTTTATCTCCTCCCCAGCAAAGGCAGAAGGTCCCAAGTTCTGAAGGTGGCTTAATTCAGTATCCACTCCTGGCAGATCCACTTTCTTCACCCCAACATTAAGACTGGGTCAGGTGTTCCTCTGGATGGAATGGGCTCCAAGGTGCAGGTCCAAGATGTTTTAGATCCCAAGCTGTTCAGTGGTTGTGGTTTGCAGCTTGGGCATGCTTTGCTTTTTGTCCACTGATGAGTGAGTACATCTCCTGCTTATCCTTCTGGGTTTGTGATACCTGGCTCAGGAGGATGTTTTCCAAATTCATCCATTTGCCTGAAAATTTTAGAATATCATTTTTTCTTACTGCTGAGTAGTACTCTATTGTGTAGATGCACCACAGTTTTCTAATCCAGTCAGTATCAACACTGTATTGTTGAAATATTTTGTACATTATGAAATGTTTACATACTAAAACTTGTGTTCTGTTTATGGAGCTAGATTTGCTTACAATTTTGACCTATTACAAAGAAAATCTCTATGTTTGTGTATTTTATTAGAAAGGCTCCCATATATTGAAATATTTGGTCCATAGTTGGTGGAAATGTTTGGAATGTATTAGGATTTGTGCTCTTGATGGAGGAGGAAGTTTGTCACTGTAGGTGAAACTTGAGGATTTAAAAGCCGATCTCATTGTTATTTAGTTCATTCCCTGCCTCTTATTTGTGCTTGTGAACAATATGTAAGCTCTCTGCTAATACTTTAGGGCCATGCCTGCCTGCCAGGCTCCCTGTTTCCCCACACGATGGTCATGGACACTAGTCCTCTGAAATTGTAATCATCAGATTAACTCTTCCATATGTAGCCTTGGCCATAGACTCTTATCATAACAGAAGAAAAATAGCTAAGTATTCTGAGCATTTTTTATTTTTTTGTAAATATGTTAAGGGGAATCAAATTTTCTGATATATAATAATTAAAATATCCAGCATTGGTTTTTAATGTACATTTTGGAGCTGGACTCAAATCCAGGTTTCCATTTGTCTATGCTCCTAAATTTGCACTTTAGCAAGTTTATAAGGATATAGGGTCCACACACAAACTAAGAAAGTCATTTATCACTGAATAGCAACTCAGCCCCCAAACCTCCAGACCTCTTCTAACACACAATCAAACTAGCTTGTTCTTATTCATTCTTCATTTTCCTGTTTAAAAAGGTTTTGTTTGTTTGTTTGTTTGTTGAGACAGAGTTTAACTTTGTAACCCTAAAACTGTGCACCCTGGGTTATCCTTGCACTGACTGCCGTCTTTTCTATCAGTTGCTCCAGAGGTTCCTTGTTACATAAGGGTTACTTGTTCTTAATGCACTTATCAGGGAAAAAGTTATTGACCAAATTATATTTCCAGTTACGTTTCGAGCTCCAACAATAGAGTAGCTATATTATCATTATAAATTTATATTCTTCCATACAGAAATATATATATATGTTAAAGATCACAATTTATTGTTAAGTGTGGTAAGACTTCTCATGAGTAATGAGAATGTGGGCTTTGTGACATAAAATATTTGAAGTTTATTACAAAAATCTTCTAACACTTTACCCGGAATACTAACTAAATTAAGCAAGGGATAGCTGATTACATCAGGTCAAAACTACACAAGTTCATCTTTGCAAACAGTAGTATCCCTTTTATGGATATTTTCAGCAAAACAACCAAAATTAATTCAAGATATCTGTAAAGATGATTGCTTAAGTCTTAAAGTTAATTATAGGCCATGTTCACACAGTTCATTATAATTTTATTATTCAATAATCCAATTACAAATGGAATAGAGATCTAACAGGGAATTTTCTACATAGGAATCACAAATTGTTGAGAAGCACTTAAAGATATTTTCAACATCTTTAGCTATCAGAGAAATGCAAACCAAAATAACTCAGAGATTCAATTTTGCACCTGTCACACTGACTAAAATAAAAATATAAAAGTAAAAAAAAACCCCACAAATGATAGCTCATGTCGGAGAGGATGAGGGAATATGGAACAAGGGGAACACTCCTCCAAAACTGCTGGGAATGTAAACTTGTACAGCCACTTTGGAATTCAGTATGGTGGTTCCTCAGAAAATTGGGAATCAATCTATTTATTGATCCAGCCATACTACTATTGGGCATATACCCAAGGATGCACATTCTTACCTCAAAGGTATTAGCTCAACTATATTCATAGTATCATTACTTGTAATTTCCAGAACCTGGAAACAATCTATATGCCCCTCAACTGAAGAATGGATTTAAAAATTGTGGTATACAATGGAATACTACTCAGCAGAAAAAAAAAAGATGTTCTAAAAATTGCAGGCAAATGAGTAGATCTGGAAAATATTATCCTGAGTGAGGTAACATAGACCCAGAAAGATAAACATTGTACATATTCACTCATAAGTGGATTTTAGATATAAAGTAAAGGATAACAACCCCCAAACTCTTATTATCTATGTAAAAGGAAGAACTTAAGATTGGCATCCAGGGATTCCCCTGGGAAGGGGAAATTGAGTAGATCTCCTCAGTAAATTTGGATCATGTAGGACAGAAAACAAGGGGAGGTGGAAAGAGATCATAAGAGAATGAGATGTTTGAGTGGGAGGAACAACAGAGTAGGAGAACAAATAGGTACCTTGATAGAGAGAGCCATTGTAGGGCTAGAAAGAAACCTAGTGCTAGGGAAACATCCCAAAACCCACAGAGTGTCCCGGGCTAGGACTCTAAGCAATAGTGGAGAGGGTGCCTAAACAGGACTTCTCCTATAATCAAATAAATGACCAGACTAATTGTCATTATAGAACCTTTATCCAGCAACTGGTGGAGGCAGAAGCAGAGATCCAAAGCTAAGCACCAGGTCTAGTTGCCTGTCCAGGTGAAGACAGGGAGGAGAGAATATATGAGCCAAGGGATCAGGGTCATGAGGGCACCCACAGTGATGTGATGACCAGAGTTATTGGGAGTTCACTGCCTCTGAAGTGACAGCTGAAGAACCTTCATGTAAGGGATCTAAACACTCTGAATGTAGAAGACAGTTGAAATGCATAATCAGTATATGGAGACTCTTGCAATAGGATAAGAGTTTATTCCTGGTGCATGAACTGGCTTTTTGGAGCCCATTCCCTACAGAGGAACACCTTACTCAGCTTTGATGCTGCGGGGGGTGGGGGGGATTGGTTCTACTGCTATTGAATATGCCAGATGGAACTGACTCACCTTGGGAGTCCTTGCCCTCTCTGGGGAATGGATGGGGGGATTGGCTGGAGGAGACCGCTGGAGGATTAGAAAGAGGTGAGGTAGGGGGAACAGTAGTGGGTATGGAAAAAATTTAAATAAAAGATAATGAAAAGAAAGAGAAAAAAGACTTAGCTATAATATTTTTGGGTATATACCTAAAAGATGCTTATTCATGCCACAAGAACACTTTCTCTGCTATGTCCATATCATCTCTATTTATAATAGCTGGAAACTTGGAACAACCAAGATGTTTCTAAACTAAGAATGGATAAAGAAAATGGGGTACATTTTCACAGTGGAGTATTATTCATCTATTAAAACAATAACATCATGAAATTTTCAGACAAATGAATGAGCTAGAAAAAAATTATACTAAATTAGGTAATCCAGACCAGGAATGCCAAATATGGTATATATTCATTTATAAGTGGACATTAACTATAAAGTAAAGGAAAATTATTCTATAATACACAGACCTAGAAAGGGTAAGTAATGAGGAGCGTACAAGGCGTATTGCAGGAATCTCTCTGGGAATGGGAAATAGAATAGATCTCATGGGTGGTCTGGGAGCAGGTGCTTTTGGGAACAGGAGAAATCTTGTGAGAGATGGAGGGAGAAAGTACTAAGGGAAACAACGGAAATTGGCAGTGTGGTAGAAACCTAGTTCAACAAAAACTCCCAGGAATCTATGAGGGTGACCTTAGTTAAAAACCCCTAGTAAGCAGATATATGGACCCTGAACCAGGCATTTCCTATAACCAGGCAAGGACAGTACAAGAAAAGTCACAGAAGCAAGTAACCTGGGCTCATAAGAGTTCACAGAGACTGAACCACCAACCAGGGAACATGCATGGAACTGACATTTACTATCCACATATTTATGTTAGAGTTTTCAATTTTGGTCTTTTATAACTGCTAACAGTGAAAACAGGGGTTGTCTCTGACTGTTACCTGCACTGGGGACCCCACTCCTCATACTGGGTTCCTTTGTCCATCCTTAATAAGAGTGAGGTGCCTAGTCTTAAAGCACCTTGATATGATATGTCTGCTTGATATCCCTGGGAGGCCAGCCCACTTCTGAAGGGGAATAGGGGTGGAATGGGGGGGGGGGATTGGGAGTAGGAAAAGGAAGGGAAACTGTGGTCAAGATATAAGATATTTAAAAAATATGCTAAAAACCCAAAGATTTGAAAAATAAAGTTTTGCTTTACTGTTCCTTATTTCATAAAAATGTATATAAAGAACTTCAAAGTAAGTAGAATAATAGTAAAAGTTATTAAATCATCCATGTTGAAAAATCTGTGTCTACAACTGAAATTTAACAACTTGGACTTCACTAATAAAACACACACACACACACACACACACACACACACACACTCCAAAGATTTTATGAGAAACAATAATTACCAAGTTGCAAATACTTTAAATACTTGAAATTTTATTTTATAACATTGTTTTTCCAGCTGGTGTTACTATTGCTGTTATGAAACAAAATGATTAAGATTCCCTTTTGGAGAAAGGGTTAATTTGGCTCGCATTTCCACATCTTAGTCTATCACTGAAGGAAGCCAGGGCAGGAACTTAAGCAGAGTATGGACTTGAAAACAGAGATTATGGAGACAATGGAGGGGTGGGTACAGCTTATTGGCTTACTCAATGACTTACTAAGCCTTTTTTCTTTTTTACAGTTTTTATTTGTATTTAAGACTTTTTCATTCATTTTACATATTAACCACAGATCCTCCTCTAATCCCTTCTTTCCTTCCCCCTCCACCTCCCACCACTCCCTCCTCCAGAAAGATAAGGCCTCCTATGGAGAGTTAGTAAAGCCTAGTGCATTTAGTGCAGGCAGGTGTCCCCCCCGCCCCCGCCACTGCTGCATCTAGTATTCCAAGATCTCACTGTCTTCTTGTGGGTCTCTTTATTGGTTCCCACCTGCTGCAGAAGAAATCTTCTCTGGTGACTACTTAAGATGGTACTGATATATAAATGAAGTGGCTATTAAAGGAAAACATCAACTTAGCTTTGAGATCATTGGAAAGTTTGTGATCAAGTTGAGTACAGCTTGGGATCTGAAACACCTTGGCCAACTGTCTTTTAAAATGACACATGTGACAATGCACTTCTCTTTATATTTTGGAGTTTTTGGTATGCATGGTTTTCTTTCATTTCCCTTTCTTTCCCTCTTTCTTATTTCTTTCTCTCTTTCATTTTTTTAACAATTGAAATAGAGAGTAAACCAGTCCTGTAATCTCCACAAATGCTCCCTGGGCCTTGCTTCTAACACCATCTGGCCACCAAGACAGCATTCTATTTATTACATACCAAAGCCTGGATCCTGCTGATGCATAAACAGTAATTAAACCCACAAGCCAACCATGCATGCCAGATCTGTGAGAACTATCCTTTGAGTATCTTAGCGTTTCCATGCCAATGAGCTTATTGAGAAATTGGCTAGTGATTAAAGATTAATGATTTATGTCTGCAAGCGAGGTTCATTTGCTGCTTGCTGAAATATGTTTGACAGCCTCTTTGTGATTTTCCTAAAACCCATAGTCACAGAGATAATTATTCTTCAGACAATATCTCAGTTAATTTTTAACATGAGCTTGAGATGTCAACATACATAATCACAGGTATTTTATCATTCATTCCTTGCTGTAATAACAGCCACTTTTGTTATGCTTGTTAGGACTTTGTAGGCAGGACAGCCTGCCCTGAGTTCTGACTTCCAGCCCCATTTAAGAAGAATTTCCACTGCTGGCCCTTTCTTTTGCTTCTTCCCTCCCAGGAGTATTCTCTATCTCTCTCTTCCTCTTTCTCTCTCCCTCCCTCTCTTGCTATAATAATAACAATAATAATAATAATAATAATAATAATGATAATAACAATTATTATTATTATAGTAATTAATAATAATAATAATCAATGATCAAGTTCTTCTATGTAAAACAGTCTAAGTGTCTCTGCCATGTCCCTGCCCACTGTCCATGGGGCATGAGGCCTCTCTATTCATAGACATCCATCAGTTGACTGAGTAAATATGTCATAGTATCATACCAGATGGAGCATGATCCCAACAATGCTTTCTTAGATAGCTATGCTAACTTTCTTTGGTATTAAGAATAACTCATATTTTACACATTGGAACAAGCAGACATTTACATTCCATTTTATTTTTTCAGCTTTGCGTCTGTAACTCTTTTCTGCCCTGGTTTGTCACAGCCTCTGCTTAAAGCAATAGGACTCGATGGAGGAAAAGGGAAAGCAATGGAGGCACGTACAAAGGAGCCTGGCGGCACCATTAGTTAATCAGCATTTTGATTTTTAAGGTGTTCAGATTTTTCACAATTTGTTGATTCCCACGAGAAAGTCAATGCTGGAGAAAATTACTTAGTTAACTATAAAATAAACTGTGAGCTGAATCTTGGGATACATTCACACATAAGTATACATTTTTTTTATATCTATATATAGTTTCTTCTCCCCCTGTTACTACCATTCGCTCCTCCACTCCCTTCCCATCAGGATCTACTCTGTTCTGTCTTTCCTGTGACAAGAACAGAAAGAAGATAACAACAAAACATAACAAAACAAAATATATCTTTCTGCCTCTTTTGTGTAAGATTCCACAGCCATAAGGGGAGGGATTGGATACAGAAATACCATATTGATGTGTCTTTTTCAAGGTCCCTCTATGTAATGTCTTGTGCGCTGCACTAGGGCTCCCTGCCACCCCCCTAATTCTCCTTAAATGATCTTTTCTTCCATCTGTCTCATCTCTCATTCTCTCCCTCAGCCCCATCCCTGTCTACTTCCTCCCTTACCTTCCCATTCTTGTCTCTTCCCCTTATAAAACTGATTCTATTCCCCTTCCTGGGAGATCCATTTTTCCCTGTAGGCCTTTTTTTTGCCTAACCTCTCTATGGACTGTATCATGGTTATCATTTATTTAATGGCTAATATAATTTATTTCATGGTTATTAATAAATATAAGTCAATACAAACTATATTTATCATTGGGGGTCTCAGTTACCTTTAGGGAGACCCATAGGTGTCCAGTAAAGGAAGGGAACCCATAAAGATATAATATTAAAAACCTGGTACAAATTAACTTCATCAGTCTGGATCAGATTTCAGGAAGTCTATTGCCAGTTGCTTCATTTAAAACACAGTGCAATGTAGGAAAAGTTTTTTAAGCAATAATATCCAATTTTAGGTGCACAATAAGACCTAAGGTGTTATTGCATAAAATCTCTTTTACAAAGTAAATGTGACCATGAGGGTGGGTTCTATAGGTAAGAGGCCTAGAATCCAATGCGGTCTCTGACTAAGATAGCATAGAAGACCAAAACATACATGAGATAACTTCCCTAAGGAGGGGTACTTGTATGGAGAGATAAGTCAGGGATAATCATTCTGTGGTAAGGTCTGCCTCTATTACAATGGCTCTCAACTTTCCTAATACTGAGACTCTTTATTGCAGTTACTCATGTCATGGTAAGCCTAAACCATAAAATTATTTTGTTGCTCTATCATGACTGTAAATTTCATAAATCATAATAAAAATAGTTTTGGAGATAAAGATTTTCCAAAGAGATCTCAACTCAGATGTTGAGAACTGTTACTCTGTAACAAAGGTGGGTAAAGACTGCCTATACAGATAGCAAAAAGTTCATAAGGTCATTAAGAAAATCTACTCCTATCATTCTCGATGGGCAATCAGCTAATTTATCTCCCCATGGAGAAGATGCCCCTTTGTGTTTAATATTCTTAATTTTCCTAATGATCTGGGAGCATAAGGACCTTAGCGCACCCAACATTACCTCATACAGTATATTTTTTTTCAAATTCTATTCATTTTTCTACAAATTTTATGATGTCATTTTTTCTTGCTGTTACAGCAGAGTACTACTCCATCATATAATTGTTCCACTTTTCTTTATGTATTTGCTGTTGAGGAAAATCTAGTTTGTTTCCAGTTTTTGCTATTATGAGTAGAGAAATAATGAACATGGTAGAGCAAGTATTCCTATGGTAAGATGAAGAATCCTTTGGATGTACGCCCAAGAGTGGTATAACTGGTCTTGAGGTAGACAGATTCTCATTTTCAGATAAAGTGCCATAATGATTTTCCTAGTGGCTTTATATGGTACAAGTTTGCACTCCCACCAGCAATGAGGGGGTATTCCCCTGGCTGCACATTGTGCCCAGCATGAACTGTGACTTGTATTATTGATCATAGAGGCTGGGTTTTAGAAGACAGACATTGTGCTCCAGAGCAGAGTGAACGTGGAGTACTTTTGAGGGTGGGGAGGCCTGAAAAAAATCTTGCTATGCATTCCTGAATGTCTAGAAATTAGCTACATGCACCAAGTATCCACTGCCTCAACCTCATATGCACTAGCATAAAAGGTGTGCACCACCATATACAGCTAGAGTAGTTAACTTTCTCTGCTTTCTCCCTCCCTCCCTCCCCCTCCCTCCCTCCCTTCCTTCCTCTCTGACTTTCTTTCCTTCTTTCCTCCTTTCTCTTTATTTCTCCATTCTTTCCTTCTTTATTTTATTCTTTTCTCTCTCTCTTTGAGTGCTAAATTCCTAGAACTATTGGATCTATATATTTCACTCATATCAACCACCAGTACAATTTCCTTTGTAAATTCAGTAAAATATAAGTGACAATATGGCTGACCCTTTTGTAATCCTAATGGGTCTATAAATACAGAACTGAAGTAATTTATAAAGCTGTTAAAATTAATTCTACTATTAAAATAAACTCCACAGCACATTTCATTATTACTGTAGTAACCTAACTATGAACTTCTGAGTCAGCAAAGGGAACCCTCAGTGATGAATGCTGATTGCAGCCAACAGCACAGGATTACAGGTCTGCCTGGTTAGGAATGACAATCTCCCCACATTAACTGCTTTGTCCTAAGGGACTATTTTTTCTCCTCTGAACAGGACATAATTATTACATGATGATCTTTAACTTGAAGAAGTAACATTAGGAGGTACATATTTGACTAATTTTGCCCCCTTTGTTTGCCTCTTGAGAGTCTTACACTGACTTTATTTAAGACAGCAAATTGTTCCAAAAAACTCTAGAATTTTTTACACAGTTCTTGAAATTCAGTGACTCCGTAGACACTGTAACAAGTCTATCAGTCCATATAACATTCAGAGATATGCAGATGCATTGACTGAAATATTTGCAACCCAAATTCATACTTCCTACATACAAATATCTACATTAGTAAAATTATCAGCAATCAGTAGTCCTAGCCCTTCACAGTAATAATTAAGCTCATTTGCTTAAAACAGAAATACTGGATATTTGGAGATAGAAATAAAATATTTTTCATGAAGAAAGAAAGAATAATACATAGAGTAGAAAGCAGATAGCATTAAAATGTAGCAGATTAGCTAGCTGTTAAAAAAAATTTGAATTGCTGACCTTTATTTAAGCATATTTAAGAAACTATTTTAAAACATTTGTAGATTGGTACACAGAGATACACTTTTAATCTGCTGAGAGGAAGAGCTTACATATCCTTTACCACTGTGTGTGTGTGTGTGTGTGTGTGTGTGTGTGCGCGCGTGTGTGATTGTTAGAAAAGGGCTGTAGAATCTCATATGTTGAGATAAAGATAAAGGAATAGGGACTCATGGAAAATGTGAGGTTTGGTTAAAAAAAGGGAGAAAATTTAGCAGAATGAAGCATTATTGATAGAGAATGATGAATAAAGGAGCCTGGGGGAGGACTCCAGTCTTCACCAAGGAGATTTGTACTTGTCTTTTCTGCATTTGCAGACAAGTACTGAATCTTCTCATGGTGGTCCAGTTTATTTAACAATCTGCCCCTCTACACACAGACTCACAGACACATAGACACATACAATATAAACACACATACAATGTAAATGCATGGGTATTTGTTTTGTGTCTGTTTAGTGACACCTGAGGTCTGGTTGTGCAGTGAAATACACAGTACAAGATCTTAAAGCCTTTAATTATTTTTAATCTTTCAAGATATAGCTAAAATATTGCTGACTGTCAAGAATCTGATGAGGCAGCAATAGCTGATTATGTTCATTCCTGACACTCCAAGTCCCTTGCCTTGTAGCTTCCTATTTATGAAATAAACATTTTTTTTGCCATTGAATTTTGTGTACTGGAATAGATGACAGAAAGTGAACAAGTTGCTTGAAGTAAATCAGAATTTATTTTTCTGGCATTTCTTTCTAACATTTTGTTATTAAAACTCAGTTTCAAAAGTTCAATTCTTTCTCGAAACAGTGGCTGTTTTAATGACCTTCTTCAACCTGCACTTTAACGGTGCAGATCACTGGACAGACATTCTCTGCAGCACACTAAACAGCCTGGGCTGACAGGCTTCACTCATGGCCCCAATTTCTGACCTAGGCTTTTATTAGACAGCTTTAAAAAAGAAAAGTTAAATTTTTCGGTGGGGGAGTATTAAATATGTAGGGAATAGAGTTATCCCACAGAAGTCTCTGACTTCTATTTCTCATTATTAATGGAATCACTGTTATCTTTGCTTCTGACTTTATTTGCTTAATATGTGACCTGCTGCAGAATCCTGAACCACACATGTCTCTTGAAACACACCACACACTCTATAAACCAGAAGATGTGTAAATAATCCAGATTCCTGTTCTCCAATCCCAGTTTCAGAAAAACAAGTTTTGCTCTTAATCATTTATATGTTTCTCTTCCTAGTATGATATAATTGTCTAGGGATTAAATAAATTAAAATTTCAAAGTAAAATATAAAGAGTCCCCAAATATACTGCTTCAACATTGTTATAGGGATGCTACTATTTATCACAGAGGGTAGATGGTTGAATATATAAAGTGCCCTTGGTGACAGACGCAGCTAGACATTAAACTCCTTAGTTTTTCCTGTCATGTCTTTGTAAATGCAAATGTTATTTACCATCCAACTCTAGTCATTGTGTACCATATTTGTTACCAAAAAGTTCCCTACGGTCATACTAGTATAAATTATTTCTTACACCAACAAGCAAGTTTCATAGTTTCTTAATTCGTCAAATTGCTCTTCTATGTCTCCTGAAAATTTCATGACACTGATTGCCTTGTCTATCTCTGAGCTTTTCTGCTTGTGGCCAGAGGATGATGTCCTTTCGTCCATGGTGGATACATAGATGGAATTGATATCTAGGACAAGAATACTTTCTTCTTCTTCTATGGTTGCCACATGGCTCAGGACTCACATACATCGTGACAGCACTTTCCACATTGCTGTTATCTCAGGAATTATTCTTAACTAGAATGACCTCTGGGAAAATAAGTCACGTTTGTTAGCCCATCTTCAGAAACCCCACCAGAACTGGTAAACCCATAATCTCCCTTCTCACCAGCCCTATGTATTTCTGGTGTTCTAGCTTTTCTCCATTACACTGAGAATGCTCCTGTTGTGAGTTTTTGAGTACACTGTATCCATTTCAGAATGCTTTATCCCAGAAACACTTTTGACAAGAAATACTCTGTATTTCCTCAATATTGCTTTCACAGTGAAGCCTTGTTTTTACAAATAAATTTAAAATGGTACTTGCTATTCGTATGATTTTTCCTGCATGTCTCATATTTTCCTCATGAGATAATTATCAAGTTCTAGCCTGATACCTACCTTGTATATTTTCTGTATTTCTTCTGTCTCATCATAGTATAGTATAGCATGAAGTCTTAATGCATCCTTCACAGTTTACCTGATGACACACAGGTGCTGGGAGATTTATCTCATCAAGAGGTAATTATGTGCTAAATACATGTAGCATGGTTTTTCAAGTGTAAGCTTGAACTGTCTTTCTGATTATTTATGACCAGTTGACCTAATACTTTGAACTACATACTAATTTTTATATTATTTACAAAAGAAAAAAAGCCACTAAATATGTAGCAGGAGAGGAATTTAAATTGGACTCATATTTCTAAAGACATATTGAATGGAAATACTTATTGATGCATAAAAGCTAGTTGATAACCAGACAGTTAATATTTTTATGCATTTAGATCACAGACACTTTAAATTAGCCTCATGTTAGTTTAATTTACAATGCTCAGCAAAAGATCAGATATTATCAAATGGTACTGAATGCAACAAAAAGGTCTATTTTAAGTATTGAGGTATATCATTTATAGATATTCATCTCTGAGGTAGAATAACAAATAATAAGAGATATTAGCATTTGCCATTAATGAATGGACTGTGTTCTTAAATTATTAAAAAAGTATATTGAAAATATTTATCTTAATCTTGTGTAACTGTATAATGTCAACCAGTTCAAATGTCAAAAGTATCTGTATTGGAATGCTAGGTCAAGAGATATGCGATTTCTCTTTTCCTAATAAAATGTAGTGATGCTAAAACAAACATCCAGTGCTTCTTGTGAAAGCCCAACTCTAGATGACCAGGAAAAAGATGTGTCTTTTTCTTCTTCATCTATTTCAGTCTTGAAGGCAGTTATTTCTTTCTGAAGTTATCATTTATGGTTGAAAGTTTCTTCAAATACTGCCCAAGCCAGGAACTCAAAGATAATATTGTGAATTCGATAACACACTCTCTTTAAGTATTGTAAGACAGAAACTCTACTTCCATGATAGTCATTCTAGATACTTAGAGTCCTGGTCATTCATCAGATAAACAAAATAAAACTAAAACTCCAATTGAGACACAATGGATTCATTCCTCACTATACTCACAAAACAGTCAAGGTTCCCCAAGACATATAGAAAATTGACACAGATTAGACAAAAACTGATAGCAGAATGATTATCTATATTACATTACCCTGAGATGGGTCCTGCATGCAAACAAAAAATAATATAATCTAATATAACTTGAGTTAATAGCATACAACCGTGTTGAGTCTTTTGGTATTTCAAAGACTTGTAATATAAGATAATACTTTTATCTTTTTTCCCAACTTCTAAAAATTAAAAAATGATCTGATTAAAAAAATAAAAGCCTTACTACAACATGTTTCATTCTTGTATGTGTAGACTGACAATGGAAAGAAATAAAGAAGGCAGGAGCAGAGAAAAGTAACTGAGAGGAGGAGAGGAGAATGCATGGGGAGAGAGGAAGAGAAAAACCTAGCAACCAAGAAACCATTACTCAGCAGAAAAACACAAGTATTTAAAGATTATTTTTCATTATTAATTAGAAAATGACTAGTAGGCTAGTTTTTGCCATCAGGTACATCCAGTAAACTTTATTCTGTTCATATATATGAGTTAAGGTTTTGGTTTGGTTTGGTTTTGGTTTTGGTAACCATATTTTAGACATCTTCAAAGCCTGTTTCCCTGCTTCTGCCCTCAAAGGACCATACTCATTGCTGCCTGAGGTGGCTTCCCTCTCTAGGCTGTTTACTCTCACTCCCTGCAATTGTTAATTATCTGGATAGTGTTGGGATTATTTCAGCAAATTAAGCATGAATGTTTCAGATAATTGTTCCAATTATCTACATTACCTCTGTTTCTATACGTATACTGTGTTTGTTTGTTTTTCACTGGATATTACAGTATCATTATCATTATCCAAATATTTGGAAGCACTTTTGAAATTTTAAGATATGCTGAATAATTTCCCAAGTCACAAAAAACAGTTGTCAATTTAATCAGTTCTCTCTCTGTCTCTCCCTCTCTCTCTCTGTCTCTCTCTCTCTCTGTGTGTATGAGTGTGAGTGTTGAGTACTGACGAAGACTGTTACTCAAGTTCAGCGAAATCACAGCCATTTAAGTTTAAATTCTCCCCTTCACTGTTTATTGTATTTGCTTACTAAAATTAAATATATCAATAGGTATTTTAAATACATCTTTGGATCATGAAAGTAGTCTAATGTGTAGTTTTATTAATTACTCTATTCATAAATTTACTTTAAATATAGTATTTTGGCACTACACTGATTATTTTTCATGTGCGCAAAACCAAATCTTTCTTGCCATAGTAATTATTATTACAGTTTGAAAATTACCCTGTCTTCGTCTTCGTTTTGGTTGAAACTAAAAGGACACATTTGGAACTACCTTTTGAAAGAACGGACTGCTGGAAGAGGACGTAAGACTGCTTTTGTAGAAGATCATTGGAATACAAGTGGCCTGTGGACTGAGGAATGCATTTCTTAGTTAAGAATGCTGTGACAAAATTCATCTGCTTGCTCTGCTGTGACCAAGAACACAGCTCAATTACGAACCGCCCCAAACCCAAAGAAGCAGGACAGATCCCAAAGGATGACTTACAAGCAACTCTTGAAGTTTGATGGACACGTCAGACAAACACTAGACCCGAGCTTACTGGTAAACTGATGACAAAGAGAGCAGGGGCAGAAGCTTCAGGATAATGGGAAACGCCTGGGGTCTTGTTCACCTTGATTTGGGGTTTAAGGTGTGTTCTTCCTTGGAGTCCCATATGCAATGGTGTCCGGCTCATGTGAAGCGATTCTGGGGAGATTTCCAGAAAGCTGCCAAGGAAAAGGCTGTCCTCTCTTATGTCAGTTGCTATCAGTAAGTTCCAGAAAGGAAAACCACCAAGAGAAACAAAGAGTCTGCTTTAAACAGAAGCCCAGATCCGCAACAACTGAAGTCAGGTGAGAATGGCCTTTTAAGTATGCCATTTTCTTTCCCTTTCTTCGGCTTATCTCCCTGTTTCCTGCTCTGCATTAGGGTAGTCAGCGGAGGTTTTTAAAAAATAAATGGGTAGCCAAGGATATCCTGTCAGCTCTCCTGCTGGAAACAGATCCCGGGGGAAGATGTCCTTCAGATGACCCTTAGAGTCCCTCTTTGCTAGTGTCCTATTCCTACCTTCAACTTTCATTTAGTTTCTCAAAACGAAATACTGGGGATACAGAATATTGATTCTAACCTGGAGATTTACCTTTAAATGAAATCTGGAGTTTATTTTGTTATACAGGAGTGAGTGGAGCTGTTATTAAACCCGGAGGCCGTTTTTATTGTCAGAAAATGAGTGGAAAATCATAGGGCTTGTGCAAGATTTCATCTTACAGGAGGAAAAGAGCCTACTCCTACAAAATGTGCTTGACTGGGCCCAGAGAACATGGAGATTTCTTAATCCGATTTTGCTCATTGAACATGTTAACTACTTAACTACCTTTCAGGTAGCAAACTCTACTTGGTTTATAGTATGTTCAATGGGTTCTGTTCTGCAATCCAACATTCTACAGAAATGCTATGTGTCATTTTGATCTTTTGGTACAATTGCTTATATTGTGAATTATCGTTATATTGTGTATTATGCTCATTATGCCATTTCTAAAGACTGAACTGATCTTTAAAGTCCTATAAGCCTCAGTTTGCTATTCTTCTGTTTCACTTGCTCTGTAGTCTCATTGTACAATTGCTTATTCAAATCTGAGGAATTTTTTCTGTAAGGTAGTGATTATGAAAATGTGTTCTTTTTGCTTCCTTGCAACACAGCATTGTTAGTCTTTCCATTCAAAGCTGCCAGCACAAATCTCTGCCCTTTAGCCAAAGAAAGCTCTTGGGCTTTAGACACTTTCTTTTGATTTTTTTTTATTTCTTTTCTGTCATTGTTCAGAGTCATCTCAAGGATTTAGTATCCATAAAATAAAATAATACTGTTTGTTATTAATATTCAAAGTTCTATTTTATTGTGATTTTCCATAATTCCAGAAATGTGAATATGAGACTTTAACACAGGGGTGTTGCAGAGTAAGCTCTTCAAGGGTGGCCTTACCTCAATTACACAATGCAAACTTCAATCTGTATTTTCCTTCAGATCATAATAACTGACCCCTTCCAGAATGAAGGGAATGAGCACAGAGGTCTTGGCAACTGTTCCTATGGAGGAGATTCTGCTTGTGCTGCTGCAGGTAAGTAATATATATATTACTTACTAAATCATTATTTTAAAAATATTAATTACTAAAAGGATTTTATGATGCTGTTCAACATTATATTTAATATTCAAAAATTTTAGTAGTCTGAGACATTTTTATACCCTTTTTGTTATATTTTTAGCAAGTGTCAAAAGTTTTATTTTTATTATTTTCAAACACACATGTTATTGTATGATGACTGTGTAGATCACACATAACCTCTCTTATTTAATAAAATCCTTTTATTTGTTTAAATAATGATGTACTCATAATTTTTCATTGTCACTGAATTTTAAAAAAATTCTTAATTATGTTTTCATAAATATTGTTTATTTGCTTGTTGAATTTTGTTTCATTAAAAGATTAATACATTTATCAGAAGAAAACACATGAAAAATTTATGAAATTGGTAATGTATTCTTCTAACCTTGAGAAAAATTATTGCTATTTCATATATTTTGTATCAATAATTAAACTACTTCTTAGTAAAATTATTCTGATTTATTTGAAATATATTTATTTATATTCTTTTAGCCATATTATAAGAAAGTAGAATGTACAAGTTGAACATAAATATGTCCTGTAAGTGTGGTGTTCTGGTCTCTATGTCTATGCTTATCCCTGTAACTGTACCTGTCTTCCCACCAACATTACCTCACTTGTTTGTTTGTTGTTTCTTAGTTTGAACTGGGGTCTCCTTATGTAATCCTGGATGGCATGTAGTTCTTTTCGCAGATGAGGCTGGCTTTGAACCACAAAGATATTGCATGAACTCTAGTTAGTATGTAATGAAAACCTGCAGCCAGTTATTGGGGAAAAGTTGGAATATCAGAAACAGACCACAACCACACAGCCTACTAATTCCTCAGGCCATTCTTCAGGAATCCTCCAACTGAATGCCTCCAAGTCCTCGGCCTAAAAGAAAAGGAAAGTCTCTGAGAAAGCTGAAAAACCCTCCTCTTGTTCTGCCCAGCTCTCTTAACTTCTTCTTTCCACATTCCTTAAAGGTGCGGGTTGCCCCTTCCCGAACTGGCTTGGTTCTGTGGTTAACTCTGATATTTCAGATTAAAGTTGTTAAATATAATGTCAGCACACAGAGATCCTCTAACTTCTGCGTCTTGAGTGTTGTGATTAAAGATGCACATCACTATGCAGAGTAGGAGTGGATTAAGAAGGGAGGTGGAGGAGAGAGGAGAAGAGGGAAAGGAAAGAGGAAGGAAGAAATAAAGAGAGTGTTCTCTCCTGCCTGATACTTCAGCACTTCTGCCTGTATGTAAATTAACTTTTGAATAAAATAAAAAAGGAATATCATCAGAACTCCACCCAAGTTATAATGAAGTGATATAGAGGGTTTTTCCTTCCTTTCTGCCTCCCTCCCTCCCTCCTATTCTTTATTTTATTTCCTTGTCCTACATCCTGACTACAGTTTCTTCTCCTTCCTCTCCTCCCTCTCTTCCTCCCCCTCCTTAATCCACTCCTTCTCTTTGTTTGTTCAGAAAAGGGCAGATCTCCCATGGGTATCAACAAAACATGGCATGTCAAGTTGTGGTAAGCACCTCCCCTTGTATTCAGGGTGGAGGGGTCAATTCAGAGTGAGAAATAGGTTCCTAAGACCTAGAAATAGGTTCCTAAGACCTAGAAAAGCTTTAGGTACAGTTCCTGTGCCCATTGTTAGGAATCCAATATATACAACTGTCACAAATAAGTAGAGGGCTTAGATTGGTCCCATGCAGGCTCCCTCATTAATGGGAAAATAGGCACTTATTTCAATGTGAGTAACACTCTGCTTATTGTCATCAGGAACTTTAAGTAATCATATTAAATATTAATGTAATATTTTTGCCATACAATCCTGTAAAACTAAAATACCCAATATAAATTTTTCTAGATAGTGCAGGATATTCTTCCATACTAACTGCAGTAACTATAGATTATATATCTATAAACAACATTTACTTATTTATTTTATTTATATAAATAATAAATTAAAAGAAATAATGAAGTAAAAATAAAAGATGAGAAACAAGCTCACATGTAAAAAAAGGTCAAATAATTGGAAGAAAAGCAAACATAACAAATTTTAAACAATAAAAGTGTAAACTGACATTTTAAATAGTAATTTAATATAAGCAATAATTTAAATTGACCCTTAAAATAGTAATTTTAAATTACTATTAACTTACAAATAATTATAACTGGGATGATTCTTTTAGTTGCCTATAATATAGTCAAGAAACTATAATTCTAAATATCTTTGAAACATGTTTCTTGTTTTAGGATGGCCATACTAGCATTGTTTATTTTGTTGATAAATCAAAGAACTTAAGTATTTCAAATATTTTTTTCTTTTGGCTTGTTCCAATGTTTTGTTTTAAAAATTATTTTTCAGCAGAGCATAGCTTTTTGATAAATTTGCTGTCTCAGTTTCCTGGAACTGAGGAAGCTTACTTGGAACCTTTGATAGTTTTGTAAAATATTAGCTGAGAATGTAGTGGCTAAAGTAGTATAACTATTTATGGTTTACTAATCCATAATTCAGAAATCCTGGCTGAGTGTAGTTCAGAAAGTTCTCTGCTCAGGACTAGAGAATCCCAAATTTAGGGTGTAGATAGCACAGGTCTGAGATTCTTCCCTCAGATCCTGAGGAGGAATCCTTTTTGCAGATTGTTGCCAGTGTGTCTTCTGAAGTTTGTCAGTGTTACTAGTTTATTGACACAATCTTTGTTTCTTATTTTATGATGTTTCAACTTCTCAAATAAATAGTATAGTTCAAATTTCAGATCACCACAGTGGTAGGCTTATTGAAAGAACACCACTGGCTTTTTCTTCTAATGTCTCAATATAAGAAAGTTCTATGACATGAAGAGCTCATGTGACTAATTTGATTACCCACATAATCTAGTAAAACTCCTATTTTAGTGTATTAGTATTAGTTACATCTACAAAATTTCCTTTCACATGACATGATAGGTACACAAATATCAGGGATAATCATATGGCCATCATGAGCATGTCTGTAGGGGTGTTGGTCCTGCCACACTGGAAAAATGGCCTCCAAATCTATTTCATTTTTGTTTTCATAATCTGGTTGCCACCCTTCTTTACATAAAAAATACAGCCATATCTCCATTATACCAATCTTTAGATTAGTTAGGTTAGTTCTTCATTTCCACATGGATTGCATGTTTTTCTTCCTATTTGTTAGCTGCCTTTATATTCTTTTCTTCTAAAATTTGAATATTAGTGCTCTCCCAAAAATTCATATGAAAATTTAATCATCACAATATCATTTTTTTGCATTTTTAATTACATTGTCTTCCTTTTTAGAATTGTAGATTGCTTGTCTGATATAATGCATAGAAGTCAGTGACTTTGAAATTCTTGTTAAGAAATACAGTTTGTAGAGAACCAACATATTTTTAATCTTAATTTTATAAATATGGCACAGTAGATCATAATGTCTGTTTTTAAAACATGGCTTTAATCAAGCCAACTTTTATCTGTTGAATGTTGGTGGTTGTATAAGTAACTTCTGATTGGTGTGATAAAAGAGAATGACCAAAGCAGCTATAAAAGAAACATTTTGTTTCGTCTTAAAGTTTCAAAGGAATAGAGTTTATAATGGTAGGGTGGAGTTGGGTGCAGTTGCTGAAACAGCAAGCTGAGTGCTCACACTTTTAAGCATGATCAAGTGCACTCCAAATCCTGCAAGTGTTTGAATCCACCAAGCCCATCAGTAGTAAAGTATTTCCAGGAGCAAGGCATTGTCTGATAAATACAATACAAACAGCACACCACTAACTGAAAATCAGGAATTCAAACACCTGACTCTATGAAGAATCTTATTTACATCACCACAGTGATGGGCTTGTTGAAAGAACACACTCAAAAATTTTAAATTGTACCTGAAAAATAGCAGTCTCTCACTGACAATGGCATTATGCACATGTGTGTGTGTGTGTGTGTGTGTGTGTGTTTGTGTGTGTGCTTGCTTGTGCTTCCAAACTTTCAATAACTATTAAAGTCTCTGGGACATCAGTTAGTATGTTTCACCTGAAATTAACTGAAATATCTGACTCAACATAGCTTAATTAACAAAATGTATTTTACATATTACAGAAAATCTAAAGATTGGTGTGGGCAGTTAAGAGGTTTAAAGATCAGCTGATATAACAATTCAAGGCAAATTTGGTGTTCATCTTCACGCTCTATACATTGGGAAATGAAAGATTGCTGTGTTTTAAAGGGGAGCATCCCTTCTCCATGTACGTGAAGAATCCAAAGGGAAAAGAAACATTTGTCGGTGTAAGCATGTGTGTGTGTGTGTGTGTGTGTGTGTGTGTGTGTGTGCGCACACGCGCGTGCGCACACGTGCGTGTTGTCTTAGAATGTAGATGACTTCTCAAATGTAAATTCTTAATGGCTCAAGGTAGACTTTTCTCTCATTTATTTTCCTTTTTTTGTATATTTTAACTTGCATATTCTGAACACTTGGAGCAGTTAGCTTTCCTTGAGACTGGGTGAGACTGATGGTGAAAAGAAGAGAATAACACATTTATAACACAAGCTTCTGTTGAGAAGGAAGGAGAAGATAATCTATCTACAGGAGCAATGAATTTTTGTTCTTTTGAGAAAGGTTTTGCTACTTAGCCCATACTTACCTTGAGCCCATAATGTTCCTTTCAGTCTTGGGCATCTTAGCTTCTAGTATGAACCATTTTATCTGGCTGGAAAAAATAAATTTTATACTGCCCTAAGACTTGGAGCTAATAGTTGCATCCTCTATTGAATAAGAATTTATGAATATTATTATACTATTGCTGCTAATATTAACATGTTTTACATAGTGGACAATTTCTGATTGCCCACAGAATGCTCAGTTGTTCATTCTATGAAATTTAATTCCAATGACACGTCGAATTTATAAGTTAATGTCCTGAAATTGTTTACAAATTACCTCAAATCTTTAGAAAGCTCAGTTTTTGTGAATTAATTTTAATGTTTTCACTGTGTTCTTGAAGTGAATTAACTTCTTGCAGTTTCTATTATCTGAAATACTGGTTATCACTTTACCTGAGGGCACTGTGATTCATTTGTGTCATTTTTTTCCCAGTTAATTCATGAAATACACAAATGTACAGTCTACTATGATACTTTTATTTTATACTGATTCTGAAGATGAGGTGAGATACTTCTCTATAATAAGTTATTTTATCCTTTATATAATTATCCAAAATTTAAAAATTTTATTTTCTTCCTGTGCTCCTCTTAGTTAGAAGAAATCTTCTGATTTCAGAAGAAATGAGTGACTTATTTTACTCTACATCTTAAAAAAAAGACAACAGAAGAAAGTTTATGTATTCATTGTATAAGGACAGTACATATACATAGGTGCACATACTCACGAATCCTTTATAAATAACTAAAATTTTGGCCTGTTTATAAAAATCAGGTGTTCATAGGTGTGTGAGTCAATGTCAGGGTCTTCAATTCTATTCCATTGGTCTACATCTTGGATTTTATGCCAATACAAAGCTGTTTTTATTACTACAGCTCTATAGTAAAGCTTAAAGTATGTTTGTTTATTATTTGTATACAGGCAGGTTACTGATATTTTTTTAAGTTAATCTTGTATTCTGACACTGAAGGTGTTCATAAGCTATAGGAGTTTCCTGATAGAGTTTTGTGGATGACTTATGTTTACTATCATGTCATCTTGTTTTTATTGGAATCACTTTGAGTTTCTCTCCATTTAGATGTTGGGTTGCTGTATATTTCCTTTATTGTGTTAGGTATGTGTTTTGTATCCCTGATTTCTCCAAGATCTTTATCATGAAAGGGTGTTGGATTTTTTGAAGGCTTTTTCAACATCTAGTAAGATTATCATGTGTTTTTCTTCTTTTAGTTTGTTTTTAAGGTGGATTACTTTGACAGGTTTTCATAAATTGAACCATCCCTGTGAAGAGAGTAAACTTAGGTCAAGAAATGCCATTTTGTATTCTAGTAGCCATAGAGATAAAATAGAGTTCAGTTCCACATTCCTGGCAGGAGCTAGCTCAGTTCTAGGAGAGAATGAGCTGGACACCTGGATGATCCAGGTGGGATCCAGGACTAAAAGGAGTCTTCCATTTTAGAGAACTATGCTAAACTAAAGCAGACAGAGCCCTGAGAAAGAGTCTCTCACCCAGTTCCCAGATACCATAGCTAGAAACTGTTTACAGAGGGGCAACATGACCTAAGTTCCAACTGCAGAATCCATAGCACTCTGGCCCTGCTATCTGATCACCAAATGCTCCAGTCAAAATACACCATTGTTCCTGGGCCAGCTGCACGTTCCAGGGTTGATGGTGGGCTTCTCCCCTCTATAGGAGACATTCCAGGGCACAGAACCAGGACAGCTTGACCATACCTCAAGGACGAGCTATGGGACCCTGCACAAAACTAGACCAAACATGCCAGGAAGAAATAATAATAAAAATGAGATATGCACCCACTGTTATTTTCACCTTGGTACTAACCAATCAAGAGCCTGATCTGTTGTTTCCAGGCCCCCCGACCCTAGTTTCTGGAAAGCCCCTAGCACGAGCCAATTAGCTAATGACTTGTACCATTATCCTCACCTGAACCCAATTCACAGCCTCAGGCTATAAAAGGAGCCTCCCCTGTGGCCCTAATCAACCCTCCTGCATGATTTCCGTGTAACAGACATCTGGAGTGGTTCATGAGCTAGCTCGTCTCTATTCAATAAACCTTGCTTTTGCATTCTGCTACCTCCTTGTCTCTGGTGGTCTCTCCAGGGTCTCGACTTTGGGCATAACACCTGCATCTCTGGGATGAATCCTATTAAATCATGTATATGATTCTTGTATTGTATATGATCTATTTATATGTCCTTGGATTCAGTTTGCCAGTGTTTTATTGAGTATTTTTGCACCAATACTCATGAGTGAGTTTTGTCTATAATTATGTCTCTTATTTTTACTTTTGTGTGGTCTGGGTATCAGGATGACTCATAAAAATACTGTGTCAATGTTTTTTCTGTTTCCATTGTGTGGAATAATATGAAGTGGGATGTCTTTCTGTACACTGTGAATTTGTTTATTGCCATTTGTTAATAAAGAGGCGATTTTAGCCTATAGCAAGGTAGGTTTGCGACAGGCAGAAAATTCAAGCAGAGGTAAAGACAAAGAAAAGCAGATTCCAGAAGAAACTGCAAGCTACTACCCATGAAAGCACAATGTAATGGGATTCAGTTAAAACCACAAAGGCATGTGGCAACATGTGGTGGAATGTTCTGTATGGTGTAAATAAAGGACTGTTTTGGCCTATGTACAGCACCGTAGAAGTGGGTGGAGAATCAGAGGGCAGGCACGTAGGAAAGGGTGGAGTTAATATAGTCTCCATCCAACCCCCAAAGAAGAAGCATATAGGAAACCAGGTGAGCCACAGGCTGTGGGCCATGTGGTGGAAAGATTGATAGAAATGGGTTGATTTAAGATGAAAGAGCTAGCTAGTAATGTGCTTGAGACATGGGGCAAACAGTTTAAAGGATATAAGCGCATGATTCATTTCTTTGGGGGACAAAAGCAGCTGCGAACCAGGTTCCAACCGCTGCTGTGCATGCCAGGTTACAAACTCCGGCACCAAACGGGTCGGGAAACTTTCTACAACAGCAACACACAGATTATTGATAATGGCTTGAGTTAAGTTGTAAGAACTAGTTAGTAATGAGCCAGAACCATAGGGCAAACTGTTTATAATTAATAATAATCCTTTGTGTGATTATTTGGAACTAAATGGCTGTAGAGTGACAGGCAGAGAAGATTCCACAACATCCTGGGCCAGACAAGTTAGAAAACTTTTGACTACCAAGAGTATTTGTATTTGCTCTTCTTTGAAATTCAGGTAAAATTCTGCACTGAAACCATCTGGTCCTGGGTTTTTTTTTTGGTTGGGAGAATATAGATGTCTGCTTCTATTTTTTTTGGGGGGGGGGGTGTAGGCCTATTGTAGTTGTTAATCTTTATTTTTATTTTGGTATGTGGTACCTATCCAGAAAATTTTCCAAATTTTTTTAAGTTTTATAAATTTTGTGGAGTAGATATTTTCAAAGTATGACCTAATGATTTTCTGGGTTTCCTCAGTGTCTGTTGTTATTTCCCCCTTTCATTTCTGACTTTGTTAATATGAATGTTCTCTCTATACCTTTTTGTTAGTTTAGATAAGGGAATATCTATCTTGCTGGTTTTCTCAAAGAACCAACTCTTTGTTTTATTGATTTTTTTTGTATTGTTCTCTTTATTTCTATTTTATTTATTTCAGCTCTCAATTTTATTATTTCCTGGCATCTATTCCTTCTGGATTAGTTTGCTTCTTTTTGTTCTAGAGCTTTTAGTTGTACTGCCAAGTTGCTAGTGTGAGATTTCTCCACTTTCTTTATGTGCTGAAAGAGCACTGCTTTCCTGGTGTCCCATAAGTTTGGATATGTTGTGCCTTCATTTTCATTGAATTCTAAGAAGTTCTTAATTTCTTTCTTAATTCAGTGATGATTCAAATAAACATTGTTTAGTTTTGTAGTTCTTTGGCAATTTATGTTGTTGAATTCTAACTTTAAGCCACTGTGGTCTAATACAGTAGAGCAGGTTACTCCAATTTTTTTTTTTTTTTTTTGATTCTGCTGAGATTTGCCTTGTTACTGAATATGTGGTCAATTTTGAAAAAAGTTTCATGAGGTGCTTAGAAGCAGGTATATTCTCTTGTGTATAGGTAAAATATTCTATAGATATCCATTAAATCTATTTAAGTCATAACATCTTTTAATTTTTTAATTTCTTTGTTAAGTTTCTGTCTGGTAGACCTATGAAGTGGTCAAGTAGTATGTTGAAGTCACACACTATCAATGTGTGGGGTTTGATGTGTCGTTTATGTTTCTTTTCTTTTATTTATAAAATAAAGTCTATTTTATATTTGCATCCTCTTGCTCCCCCTTCCCTCTCCCAACCCTCCCGGTCTGCCTTCAGTAGCATCCCTCCTCCTTATCCCCTCCCTCAAAAGAACAAGAAATTCCAAGATTTCTCAGCATCCACTCCAGGCAAGTCTGATATCCTCATCTTAATATCAAGACTGGGTTTGGTGTTCCTCTGAAGGGAATGGGCTCTGAGGTGCCAGTCCATGCACAGAAACACAGTCTGATCCCTCCCCTTGAGGCTCCACATACTGTCCACATCAGTGGATAGTTGTCTATCCTTGGAGGGCCCAGTACCTTTTCCTGATGGTTCTCCAGAGCTCCAGCCAGCCATCACTGTGCGAATTTCCCTCATAATCCCTATCCCTTTATTCAGAGACTCCCCCAAACCTTCTGGTTTTCAAAGTTTCTATTGAGATGTCAGGGATAATTCTGATAATTCTGCCTTTGTATATTACTTGGTATTTTTTCTTTGATGCACTTTGTATTCTTTATTCTGTATGTTTAATGTCTTTATTATTTTTTTGTGAAAGAAACTTGTGGTTTTCTTTTGCATTTTGGTCCAGTCTGTCTTTAAGCTTCTTGTACTTTTATAGGCATGTCTTTCTCTAGGTTGGGAAAGTTTTCCTCTTTGAATTTGTTGAATGTATTTTCTGTGCCTTTTAGCTGAAATTCTTTTCCTTCTTTTATCCTTATTATTCTTAGCCTTGATCTTTTCATAGTGTCTCAGATTTCCTGGATGTTTTGTGTTAAAAAATTTGCTGGATTTAAAATTTTCTTTAACCAATAAATTTCTTTTCTTTATTTTATCCTAAACACTTTATTCTTTCTTTCATCTCTTGAATTCTTTTATTAGTGATTCTTCTCTCTGTAGTTTCTACCTCTTTACTCAGATTTTTCTTTTCCAAACTTCCCTCAGTTTGTGTTTTCTTTATTGCCTTTATGTCAATTTTTAAGTTTTGGACTGGTTCCTTTACCTTTTAAATTGTTTTCTTGGCTTTGTTGGATATCTTGTGATTCTCTAAGAGATTTATTGATTTCTTTCAGTTTTTTTTTTGTTTCCTTTTTCTCCATTTCCTTATGGAATTTTTAAATTTCCCCCTTAAATGCTTCTATCATGTTCATAAAGTTATTGCTAAGATAGTTTTCCTCTTCTTCATCTGCATTGGGAAGTTTAGATCTTGTTACAGAACGTGTAGTTTCTGAAGGTGCTATATTATTCTTTCTGCTGTTAAATGTCTTCTTACATTGCTTTCTACCCTTTTCTTTCACAAATTCATAGAAATGGAGCCTGCGTCTCCAGGGGTTCTGCTTCTTTCAGTGTGTCCTTCTGTACTTCTGCCTTCCCATTCGCACCCTTCTTGTTTGCTGTAGTAGGAGTGTGTGTCTCCAGTAGAATCTGGACTCTGGTGCTGTATTTACCATTTGCTACAGTAGCAGTGTTTTTCTCTAATGGACTCTGGTGCCTTGGGCAAGTTAGGAGCAGGGGTAGGGGGAAGCAGGGTGCTCCTGGGGTTCTGGGATTGGGATCAGTGGATGGGGCAGGTATGTGCCCAAGATGCCTGGGGTTGGAGCCCTAGGCAGGTCAGTCACGAACTCAGGGGCTTACCTGTCCTTCCTGGTTGATGCAGTCAATCTATGCAGTTTTCATGTTTTAATATTTAAACTATTTGACAAAAACTAATATAAATCCAGAAATAAAGATTTTAATATAAGTTGAATTTTATATTAAATGTAATTACATATTAAAAATAAAAATGTGCTAATTTAAAAAGTATTGGGCTTTTCCTGTCAAACGGTCCTAAGAAACAAGCAGGGCTTGCAATTCTTATATCTAACAAAGTAGACTTTAAGCTAAAAGCAATTAAAAGGGACCAAGGTGGTCACTACTTATTCATCACAGGAAAAATTGGTCAAGAGGAGATTTCAATCTTGAATATTTATGCCCCTAATATAAGGGCACCTACTTATGCAAAAGAAACACTGCTAAAGCTTGAATCCCACATCAATTCTTATACCCTAATAGTGTGAGACTTCAATACCCCACTTTCAACCCTGGACAGATCAACCAGACAGAGTTTCAACAGAGAAATAAGGAGTCTAAAAGAGGTTATGATGCAAATGGATTTAATAGATATCTACAGAAGCTTCCACCCAAAGGCAAAGGAATATACATATTTCTCAGCTCCTCGTGGAACTTTCTCCAAAACTGACCACATAACTGGTCATAAAGCAAATATCAGCAGACACAAAAAAATGGAAATAATCCCTTGTAACATATCAGACCACCAGGGCCTAAAGTTAGAGTTCAACAACATCAAAACCCAAAGAAAGCCTACCAACTCATGGAAACTAAACATCACTCAGCTGAACCATCTCTGGGTCAAGGATGAAATTAAGAAAGAAATCAAAGTCTTCCTAGAATTCAATGAAAATGAATCTACAACGTATCCAAACTTGTGGGACACAATGAAAGCAGTCTTAAGAGGAAAATACGTAGTGCTAGATGCCTATATGAAAAACCTTCAGAAATCCCACACTAGAGACCTAACAGCACAGCTGAAAGCTTTAGAACAATTAGAAGCGAACTCACATAGAAGGAGTAGACTGCAGGAAGTAAACAAACTTAGAGCTGAAATCAATACAATTGAAACAAAAAGAACAATACAAAGAATAAATGAATCTAAGAGTTGGTTCTTTGAGAAAGTTAACAAGATAGGTAAGCCCTTAGCCAAACTAATCAAAAAACAGAGAGAGAGTGTTCAAATCAATAAAATCAGAAATGAAAATGGGGAAATAACAACAGACCCCCAGGAAATACAGAGAATTATCAGATCATATTTTGAAAATCTGTATTCCACAAAAATGGAAAACCTAGAAGAAATAGACAGCTTTCTGGACAGGTACCATCTACCAAAATTAAATGAAGATCAGATTAATTACCTAAACAGGCCTATAACTGTTAAGGAAATTGAAGTTGTTATTAAAAACCTCCCCCAAAATAAAAGCCCTGGTCCAGATGGTTTCAGTGCCAAATTCTACCAGAAATTCAAAGAAGAATTACTACCATTACTCCTCAAACTATTTCACACAGTAGAAACTGAAGGAATATTGCCAAATTCCTTTTATGAGACCACAATCACCCTAATACCCAAGCCACTCAAAGACACAACAAAGAAGGAGAATTACAGACCAATTTCTCTCATGAATATTAATGAGAAAATTCTCAACAAATTTTTGCAAACCGTGTACAACAATGTTTAAAAGACATCATCCCACCACGGCCAAGTAGGCTTCATCCCAGAAATGCAGGGCTGATTTAACATACGAAAAACTGTAAATGTTATCAATCATATAAACAAACTAAAGGAACAAAACCACATGATCATATCCTTAGGTGCTGAAAAAGCCTTTGACAAAATCCAACACTCCTTTATGATTAAAGTCCTGGAGAGATCAGGAATACAGGGAGAATACCTAAATATAATAAAGGCAATTTACAAGAAGCCGACAGCCAGTCAGAGAAAAAGTCAAAGCAATCCCACTAAAGTCAGGAACTAGACAAGGATGTCCTCTCTCCCCTTATCTATTCAATATAGTTCTCGAAGTTTTAGCTAAAGCATTAAGGGAACGAAAAGAGATTAAGGGGATACAAATTGGGAAAGAAGAAGTGAAACTATGTCTATTTGCAGATGATATGATTGTATACATAAGTGATCCACAAAATTCTTCCAAGGAACTGCTACAGCTGTTAAACACCTTCAGCAATGTAGCAGGATACATGATTAACTCAAAGAAATCAGTAGCCCTTCTATACGCTAAAGATAGAAGAGCTGAAAAAGAAATAAGGGAACCATTACCATTCATAATAGCTGCAAATAGTGATAAATACCTTGGAGTAACTATAACCAAAGAAGTAACAGACCTATTTGACAAAAATTTTAAATCACTGAAGAAAGAAATTGAAGAGGATATCAGAAAATGGAAAGCTCTCCCATGTTCCTGGATCAGTAGGATCAACATAGTAAAAATGGCAATTCTACCAAAGGCAATCTACAGATTCAATGCACTGCCCATCAAAATCCCAACACAATATTTTTTGGACCTTGAAAGAACAATACTCAATTTCATTTGGAATAACAGGAAAGCCAGGATAGCCAAAACAATTTTACTCAACAAAAGAACCTCAGGAGGTATCAACATCCCTGACTTCAAGCTATACTATAGAGCTACAGTAATAAAAACAGCCTAGTACTGGCATAAAAACAGACTTGTGGACCAATGGAATAGAATTGAGGATCCAGACATTAATCCAAAAACCTATGAACACCTGATCTTTGACAAAGAGGCTCAAAACCTTCAATGGAAAAAAGATAGTATATTTAACCAATGGTGTTGGCATAGCTGGATGGAAGTATGTAGAAAAATGCAAATAGATCCAAGCCTGTCACCCTGCACAAAACTCAAATCCAAGTGGATCAAAGACCTCAATTTAAACCCAGCCACTTTGAACTTGATAGAAAAGAAAGTGGGAAATACACTTCTACAAATTGGCACAGGCGAACAATTCCTAAATATAACACCAGTGACACAGACACTAAGACCAACAATCAATAAGTGGGATCTCCTGAAACTAGGAAGCTTCTGCAAAGCCAAGGACATTGTCAATATGACAAAATGCCAGCCTACAGAATGGGAAAAGATTTTGACCAACCCTACAAGTGACAGAGGACTGATCTCTAACATATATAAAGAGCTCAGGAATCTAGAGCCCAAAACCTTGAATAACCCAGTCAAAAAATGGGGTACAGATCTTAAAAGGGAATTCTCAGCAGAGGAACTATGAATGGCTGAAAGGCACCTGAAAAAGTGCTCTTCATCTTTAGCCATCAGAGATATGCAAATCAAAACAACTTTGAGATACCACCTAACACCTGTTAGATTGGCTAAGATAAAAGGCACAGATGACAGCCTATGTTGGAGAGGATGTGGAGCAAGGGGAACACCCCTCCATTGTTGGTGGGAGTGTAAGCTTGTTCAGCCACTTTGGAATGTAATATGGCAGTTTCTCAGAAAATTGAGAATCAGTCTCCCCAAGGACCCAGCAATACCACCTCTGGGTGTATACCCTAAATAGGCACATTCACACTCCAAAGGTATTAGCTCAACTATGTTCATAGCAGCATTATTTGTAATAGCAAGAACCTGGAAACAACCTACATGTTCCTCAACTGAAGAATGGATTAACAAACTGTGGTACATCTACACAATGGAATACTACTCAGCAGTAAGAAAAAATGATATCCTAAAATTCACAGGCAAATGGATGGATTTGGAGAATATCCTCCTGAGTGAGGTATCACAATCTCAGAAAGATAAGCAGGGATGTACTCACTCATTAGTGGTCTCTAAACAAACAAACAAGAAAAAATGCCAAGCATGCCCAAGTGGCAAACCACAACCACTGAACAGCTTTGGATCAGAGACACCCTGGACTGACCCTTCGGATCCCACTCCAACTATAGGAACACCTGGCTCACTCTTGAGAGAGGGGGGACAAAACTGGATTTGCCAGGAGTGGAGACTGATCCAAGCATTATTGGGTCAGTGGGACCATAGGACTGTCTGCTCCCTGCACAGGGAGGGGATGGGGAGTTGGGGAGAAGATAAAATGACCTGAAGTGGTAGGAGGGAGAAGGGACCTTGAATAAGGATATACAGGGATGGAAAAAAAAAATTCAGAGGGAAAGCTGAACACAAAGTAAATATATGTGTAGCAATCTTATTTGCATTATCACCCTTGATAAGTCATGCTCATGATTTTTATCTTCTTTATAATTATTGTTAACTTTTCAGCATTTTAAATTCATTTTACTGTTTTTCTTGATAAATACAAAAAAAGTATTGGGCAGTCTAAAATGATATTAAGTGACTAAAGCATTAAAATAATTTTTTTATAAAAATAACCCCACCTTATTCTTTGTGCCTTTTTGTTTAGATTTTATTTATTTATTATGTATACCGTATACAGAAGAGGGTACTAGATGTCATCAGAGATGTTATGAGCCACCATGTGGGTGCTGGGAATTGAACCCCGGTCCTCTGGAAGAACAGTCAGTGCTCTTAACCTCTGAGCTATTTCTCTAGCTCAGCATTAAAATAATTTAAACAATGTATCTGCAGGTATTTAAAGTAAATGCTTAATGATTGTCCATACAAGTTGAAAGTGACTAAAAAATTTACAAAAACTAAAGTCAAAGTTAAACTGAAATTGCTTTGAATTTTTAAAATCCACTAAAATCATCTACTATATTTACATGGCAAAGGAAGGCAGTAACAATAAAATACATATCTGTACCAACTGTGCTGTAAATCTCAAGGCTCTAAAACTCTGTTAAAACCAGTCTGGTAATGATGTGCCATATGCACTGATCTGCATCGCTGGGGGATATCTAACCTGCATCTCCTTTTCTGTCAGATCACCTTATTATGTAAGAATAAATTGTGAATGTTAGCTTCAATATTCATAAGTTTGTGGATAATATCAAGTTGTCAATTTTAGCAACACATGTTTTTCTTTCTTCCTGATGATGCACAACACATATCTGTTTTAATTTACTAAAAATACTCATTTCCAAAGAAAATTTCGCATATAACATAACAAATGCTATTTATATGAAAAAGAACAAATTAGTCATTCTCACAGTAAATTTATATATGCATCCTGGTAAGAGAGTTGGTTAAATCTGAAGAGGGCACACAGGTGTATTAATCAAGGCCCAGATCAGAAGTCATAAAGAAAACATTCCATACTTCATCACATCTTCTAAGGAGCCTGTATTCTTCAGGCTGTTTTGTTGTTTGCCTTTATAAATAATTCAGTGCATGTTGTCTTTTCCATACACTTACATCTCTTTCATTAACACCTGTGAAAGTTGAAATTTTACACTGAAAGTAGAAAAATGTTTCACCCCAGTAGAACATTTTCATTTTTTTTAGATCAGAGAAATTATGAATAAATAAGCTCTGTGTCTGTAAGATAAGCAAAATAGTATTTATTTATTTACATGTTCTGGACAAATGAGTGGTTCACTTTATTTTCCATTCCCAAATCTTGTGTTTGTTCTTATAAAATAGATATGCTGCCTCTAGGGGTTTCTGCACAGGGAGAAAGCCATCCTTGTGGTAACTATAGGCTTATGCATGGGATCAGTACGGCTTCTAGTAAGAAATTTTCTCTCCTGCCATGTTAATTGACCTGTTATCCACTTTCAGGAACACATTACACATTTTGGAAATTCATCACTACTTACTTCAGTGTAAATTTACTTAGAACCTTTGCTACCAACCAAGGGAGACCTAAATAGTATGGCTCTGTGACATTAAAGTTTTACTATTTATCCTTGGATGAACCTCCTCTTTCACTTTGCACCCCCCACATCACTTTTATTTACTTATTTTTTTATATGAGTCATCCCAGAAAAATCTTATGCATTTTGGAAAAGAAAAAGAGACTACATGCAGTAGTGGGTCCCTCCTGATTTTGTCCATCTTATTGTCCCATTCTTCTGTCATAATTATACTCATGAAGCCTAAGGTAGGTCTACCCAACATGCCACTATGGATGTAGCTGGGGCTGTTCTAAACTTTAAAGCTACAAAAATCCCCTTGTGTAAACTTCTTCAGGGCCAGAGTTACAAGGTTATGCCACTATGTCAGATGCCATATAATAATTATATTTTATTAGAGAAATAAACATACTTAATTTAGTATATTCCACAGTATCAGATGTCATATAATAATTATATTTTAGGAGAGAAATAAACATTTAAATTTAATGTGTGTCCTGATGTGCCATGTATTTTAATAACAGTAATAGTTTTGATGATGGCATATTTCTGTGACCAAAATTGTTAGTTGTACATAACAATGAAAAGAAGAATAAGTTCTCCAGATTTAGAAACATTTTATGTAAACATATAAGTTTGATGATAATATAAATCTAGAATAAATATTTATTTAATAAATAAAACTGTTCATAACCTTACTAATTAAAATATAGCTTATTGAGTTGCTTTATCCATCTAGAGTCATGTTTTGTGCATGGAAAGAGATAAGAATGTAGTTTAATTCTTCTGAAAATATCTATCTGGCTTAACCAGTACTATTTGTTGAAGATGCTGTATTTTCTCCAACAAGATTGTTGGGCATTTTGCCAAAATCAGGTGGCTGTAGCAGTGTGAGCTTCAGTTCTCAATTCTATTCCATTGATCAATGTGTCTGTTTTTATGCCCAAAGCATACTGTTTTTATTATGCTAGCTCTGAATTATAACTTGAAATCTGGGATGGTGGTACTTTATGCAATAAATTACAAAGGAAGAACTTGATGTTAGGGGCAGAGTCAATAGGAAAGGGGTATGATGGCAAGTTGTAAATGGTTCTGACCTGGACTTTCTGGACCTGGACCAAAGGTTTAGTTTCACTCTCTACTCCACTTTGCCTCAAATAATTGCACACAGGCTTATATTATTTTTACGCTGATTAGCCTAGGGCCCAGGCATATAATTTGCTAGCTCCTTCATCTGAACACAACCCATGTTGTTCACTTGTGCGGCTTGGTACCTTTTTTAAGAGCAGATTTCCTCTGCATCTCCTGGAAGCTCTGGTGACTCTGGCATCTGTGTCAGCTCTGAGATGTTCCTGAGTTTTCTTAGCCTTGTAGCCCCACCCACACTTCCTTTTTGCCTTTGGCTAATCAGTTCTTTATTAAACCCATAGGTGGAACAAATATTTACATTACCAACATAATCCCACTACAAGGGCAAATTGGAAGAAAGGATGAAGGGGTAAATATGGTCAAATGCATTGTATACATATATCTTAATTTTCTCTCCATTGGTATGATAAACATCATGACTATAAAGCAACGTGGGGAAGAAAGGATTTATTCCATCCTAACCTTCTAAGTGACAGTTTATTATGAAAGTAAGGTAAAACAGGAACTGCAGATAAGCCTACAAAGGGATGCTGCTCACTGGCTAGTTCAGATTGTTTGCAGTCTTTGACCACCTGCCTGGCCCTGGGTGGAATTAGACTGGTTTTCTTTATATTTAATTTTATTATTTTTATGTTAATTGCTATTTTGCCTGTATGTACAACTGTGTAAGAGTGTCAGATTCTGGAATTACAGACAGTTGTTAGGTGCCATGTGGATGCTGGGAATTGAACTCAGGTATTCTGAAAGAACAGTCATTACTCTTAAATACCAAGTCATCTCACCAGCCCCGGGATTGGGCTGTTTTACATTAGACATTAATTAAGAAAATTCTGCATGGTGCACATGGCCCTGTGTGCTGAAGGCAACTACTCAATTGATATTCCCTCCTCCTAGTTTGTGTCAAACTGACAAAAAACTAACCTGCATATGAACATTTGAAAATTTTCAAAAAATAAATAATAATTGTATTAAAAGATACTACACTGAGGATAAATGTTGTGTTGATACCTATTACAAAATACATTGCTTAGTAATTAAATTAAATTACACATAGTTTTTTCTATACTATATCTAATATACTTGATTCATTATAGTAAAATTATAAGTTTTTATCTTATTACCAAGGACAATGGGAAAGTATACTTTTGCCTGAATTTCCAGGTTGTTCCATAAAATTTCCAATATATGCTCTATTAGAGCTACGTCAGGATTCTTTTCTCAGTCATTATGTTTTATGAGGTAATTTTTAGTTTTTGCAACAGAAATAGTAAAAGAAAATGTCAAGTACTATTGGCCATCACTGATGTTATTGAGTCAACACTATTTATTGAATAGGACAACTTTCAACTCATGCCCGTAAAACAAGATTATGTATGGATTGGCTGACAGAAAAATTGTGAGTGAAGGCTCATATCCTTATATTTTTTCCCAGGAGCAATGGTTCAGTCTCTTCTAATTCAGTGTTGCAGTGCTGCTATAGAACTTAAAAGGAATCAAAGGTACAGTCAGAGTCCAAGTCAGTGTTATTTCTTTGACATATAAAAATGTACTGATGGTATTTTTATGTTGCATGAATGTTGAATGACCAGAAAAGTCATTCTATGCTAAGACTGCAGTCAATTATAAGAGACAAGAAGTAATAAATGAAAGAATATAACCCTATTGAAAGAAAATAACAACATGACTGGATATGATACTTTAGCTCTTTCTTTCCTCTTATTTTCCTGCCCTATGGACCAAGGCATCTTTATCATTCCCCTCAGACCCAAAAGTCTCTAATATGTTTCTTTCTATTAGCCCATGAACTCAGTTTTCTTAGATGATTTGCTTTAGAATACTCAAAATTGGATATTCTTTCTCTACTCCTTTGAAGTGGAAAACTTTTCACAGATTTTTGCCAGTCCTAAACACTTAGGAGTGTCTTTATTAATGACCCCTTCTCTGTGGGAAGTGAGGAAGCTGACGCTATCACTATCTATTGGCAATGGGTTGACATTGACTAACCTCCCACTAATGTTCACTGGTACTTTCTGAGAATTTATTCCAGTTAATCTTTCTCACTTATTTCTATGGTCGTGAATAGTATCCCTATGACCTGATTATCTTTTTTTCCTTTCATATACTTTATACACACATAACTCACAATAGAAGACATGTCAACAAGTTATTTTAGTGAACAGTATTATATTACTCTAGATCCATCAGAATTTTGTTTCATTGATCTCTAGAGAGAAAAGAAGGCATAGATTATGGAATTTTTTTTACATGCCTATGGATGCTAAGAATTCTTACAATATAGCTTCTTCAGGCTAGAGAATCAAGCTATTACATAGCTCATTTTAACTTCAAAGACCTGAGAAATCTAAAGAGCATTGGGTTGTTGCTGGTTGAAGTTCCAAACTCTAAAAGCCAGTCATTGGAATTCTGTACCTGTGGGTAGGGGGAAGAATAGTGGCCTGCTCTAGATGAAAGAATAAATTGGCTGTTTTTTTTTTCTTTTTTGTCTACTCATGTCTTCAGTTATGTGAACTATTCAGTGCTTTTAGATAAGCATAGATTTTCCTTGTGTAGTTCACTGTTTCAATTGCTAGTTTCTACTGGAAATGCCCTCAGAGATATTCCTAGAAGTAATGATCGACAACTCCTGAGTTGGGTTAAAACATTGTAACAAGTGCTAATGAATCATGTCTTGTTCCTTAATATTCCTCACTGGGAAAAATCACATATTCAAAAAGTGTAGTTAGCGGGAAGAGAGAAACAGGATTGCACATTTATTGAAAAGTTAACACTATTTTAGCAACAAGTGCTGTCTTGTTGTCACAAAATAATTACAGGGCATGTGGAAACAACTGCATATGTGTTATATTTTGTCTCTTGATGGGCTGGGTCAGTATATTATGGCCATAAGAATGTTGAATATCAGGGAACTGAATTGTCTCAGTGGCATAAAAAAGCACTTTCTTATTTTGTTCAGGAGTTCACAGAATTCAATGTACTTGGGATGGCCTCTGCTGACCTTTCTATTATTCTTATTTATTTTTTATTGTCTCTAGTGGGTCACCTAAGGGGCACCTAGGCAGCTCTACTGACCTTGCCTGATCTTACATGGGCACTAAGTGTTGGTTTTGCCCATGGGAGAGACACACACGCACTACCAGATGCCACACAGGAGTTTATTCAAGGGAGTTATTGAGCAGGACCCTGAAGAAAAGTGTGTGTGGGGGGAAGTAGGGGAAAGGACACAGTCACATGGCATCTCCTTTTAGAGAAACAGTGGTGTAGGCGTGGGTCCAAGTAGCCAGCATGCTCAGCAGGGGCACAGCACCATTGTGGCTTTACCTCTTGGCTTCTACATACTAGGAATTCTTATTTCACTCAGGGTCATGTTGGGTTCACCGACCTGTTGTGCTAGTAATCCTTACACTTACACTAAGGGGTTTGCAAATGATGCCCTCAGCTGCCTCAGTTAACATTTCTTTCATTCCCTCAAAGACTAACTGGACAATTTGTCTGGAAGAGGAAAAATGATAAAGGGAAAGGCATGGCAAAATTCCAAGCCTCTTTTATATTCTTACATTTGGTAGGATCCTGTATTTTGAGACCCAACAGAGAAAATCAGGCTGCAACACTAATCCAGATTTATAGTAGCTTGAGGGTGGATGAAGATGATTGTAGGAAATCCTAAATGTCACATCAGAAATGGTGTGAGTACAGTGAGGGACAATGAATCAAGGGCATATAAATGAATCTATTATACTAGAGATATAGTCCTTTGTACCTGTTGCCGTATCACTTTTTAATGTATATGGAGGCTTTACGTACAAGACTTACAGTAAAACTACATATTCTCTTTAAAATATACTTATTATAAAAACAATGTTAGCCTAATATTATAATCCAAAGTATCATTTTTTGTATATGCACTATGCAAAATTACTTTATTATAAAGTATATAATAATTATAGATTAGTAATTATGTTTATCCTTGTTGGGATTTTTCCAGTGTACTATGAAACTACTAAAATCCGGATGTAAAATATTAATAAAGTTTTTCTGTTGAAGCATTTTAATTAAATTTTGAGTAGTTTTAGAGCCTATCTTTTTTATGTTATGTCTCATTTTGCAAAAATTAATAAAAAGGGCACTTGATGTTCATGCTTTATTAAAAGGAGAAGAAAACTCAATTGAAAAAGGTATTACCCTTTGTAGCACAGCGCAACTATTCCCACTTCTCCTAACCCACTATCTCAGTTCATCTTAGCAGATCCTCTGTCTTTTCTGTATTCCCAAACAAAAACTGCAACTCTATTGTTTATGTAATAGCTAAAATTATGCAGATGTTGGACCCTTTGTAGTCCACAATTTTCTTTATCATCCTGTATTCTTATAGGACCAGCTAGAGTGGAATGCTTTCTAATTGCAATCTCCCTAGTCAGCTACAAGCAGCTGGTGGGGAAAAAAAAATCATTTTGTAGTCTTTGAATTTCCCACTTTTTCAGTTGAGTTTACAAAAAGCACAGTGAGAGCCATACTAATAGAAAAACTTACATCAAACAGGCAGTTTTCTTCAAACTTAGGATATATGTCCAGAAAAATAAAAGCTTAGTTCAAAATGTGAAATAATCTATGAAAGGGAACCTATAGGGCAATAATTCTCCTAAGGTGTGTCTGGTGGGGGGTGGATATGTAATTGTTAATTACAATATTTAAAAAGTGTTGAATTTTGGAGTAAATTGTAGTAATTTGGGGAATAATAAAGAATACATAAAATGAACTACAATTATGACTGTGGTGTGCAAACTGGACATAACATAAAATCATTGTGTTCCTTCCTGATTTTTATTGATGATATATGCTTTAGTATAAGACACTGTTACTTTTGTGTTGGACAGATTCTTTATCCATTGATTCAAATTTAATCCAAATGACAAGCATTTTTAAACTTACTAGTTGAATAGTTTGCTATGAATCACTCAGTACATTGTGTATATTAATTCTTTATCTTTTTTCTTTCCATTTTTTTGATTGTCTTTCACTACTATTTTTGTTAATTCACTTTTTAAGATAGGGCCTTAGTATTTATTCCAGTCTAACTCCGTGTGAAACACATGCTAGCCTGGAGCATGTGATCTTCCTGCCTCAGCTTCCTAGATGCTGGCAATATAGATGGCAATACAATACCTAAGTCCCAGTCCTCTAGTAAGGGTTTGCAATGATCTACCTTTCAGAATACTGTGAAAACTATAGGTCCTGTGTTAGTGTTTGCTGTACCTCTCTAGAATTGTCATCTTTCTTTTACCCTTTGGAAGCATGACAATTCGTACAACCCTTTAACAACTTTAGCTTTCTACTTTAGGAAGCCTCAGGTACATGATCATAAAAGGGATTTCACTCATATATGTGTGTGATGATCTGGGCATATTTAATCACTTAATAAATTAATGATTTGTATTAAAATTAGTCAAGAGTGGCTTAGAATATACCCATTGATAAAGAATGACACTTAAAATTGTACTTTCTGTTGTATAATTACCACGTGCTAACCAATTGTGCCACTGGAAAATTTTAAGATTGTGTTTTCTATATGGAATTTCATAAAGTTTTTGATAAGAAAAAATAATTCTGAACATTTTAAAATAAATTTTGAAATTTTGCTTCACATTCTTCCCAGCATAAGCTGTCATTTGTGTTTCTTATTTTAGCAATTCTGACAGGCATAATATAGAATCTTAGAGTCATTTTGATTTGCATTTCCTTGAGGCCTAAGGATGCTAAACATTTCATTAAGTGTTTCTCAGTCATTTGAGTTATTCTGTTGAGAAGATTCTGCTTAGATCTGTACCCCCTTTTTAATTAGATAATTTGATTTTCTGGTGCCTAGTTTCTGGGCTTCTTTATATATTTTAGAAATTGACCAACCCTCTGTTGGATATGGGGATGGTGAAGAATTTTTTCCCATTTTGTAGTTGGCTATTTTGTCCTGTTGACAGTAACCTTGGCCATCCAGAAGCTTTTTAGTTTCTCAAGCTTCCACTTACTAATTGCCAGTCTTATTGTCTGTACTAATGGTGTTCTATTCAGAAATTTGTCTCCTGTGCCAATATGTCAAGGTTTTTTCCCACTTTCTCTTCTATCAGATCTACTTGCTTTTGAGTTTTGTTCAGGGAGGTAGATATGGGTCTATTTGCATAAGTCTACATTCCAACATCCAGTTATGCCAACAACAAAGGTTGAATACTTTTTTCTTTTGTCCATTCTATAATTTTGGCTTCTAGTCAAAAATCAGGTGTTCATAGGTCTTCGCAAATTTATGTCTGTCTGGGTCTTTGATTCAATTCCACTGATCCACCTGTCTGTTTTTATCCCAATAACATGCCTGTTTTTTTTACTCAGCCTTTGTAGTAAAACTTGAAATCAGGGATGGTGATATCTCCAGTAGTGCTTTTATGGTACAGCAAGTTTTAGCTATCCTGATTTCTTTTGGTTTTCTATATGACATTGACTATGGTTCTTTTAATGTCTCAAGATTTTTTGCTTGAAATTTTGATAGGAATTGTATTGAATCCATAGAATGCTTTTGATGAGATGGCCATTTTTACTATGTTAACTTTGCCAATCCATTAACATGGAAGCTCTTTACCATATTAGGGTTCCTCAAAAAATTGAGAATACACCTGTCTCATGGCCCATCCATACTGCTCTTCAGTATATATCAAAAGTATACTCAATTATATGCACAAGGACAATTAGTCAACTATATTCATAATAGTTTTATTTGTAACATCTAGAATATTGAAATAAACTAGATGACCCTCAACAAAAACAACGACAAAATGGATACTATGCTATAATCAATAGACAGAGAAGCTAGGTAACAAGACTGAGCGGGGAAAAACATGAATCTCCATGGGAATAGGAAATAGAAAGTATCTCGCTGGTGATCATGGAATGGGTGGGGATGAGAACATGAGGTATAGGGTTAGGAGACAGAGGAGGGGTAGAGTACTGAAGGACATGGTTGTAAAAGGGAGTTAAATAAAATTTAACTGAATTTTTAATTAAATGAATTTGGGAGTTAAATAAAAACCTGGTGTAAGGGAAAGTCCCAGGAATTTACAAAGAGGACTCCAGCTAAGATTACTAGCAATAAGGGGTAAGTAGCCCACACTGGCCATCTTTTTTGACCAGATATAATTTTCAATGAAGGAATTGGTACCAATTAGACACACAACCTTTGACCTACAGCAGGTTCTGCCTATGGAATATATTGGGGTAAGGGTGGTGTAGAGATTGTAGGTGTGACAAACCAATGACTGTTCCATCCTGGGACCAATTCCCCTTTTTGAGCAGAAACAGAGAAGGAGTGGAATTGTTGGGGGAAGAGGAAATTGTAGGAGGAGAGGAGGGAGGAGAAATTATGTTCAGAGTTGTAAAATAATAAATTAATATAATTTAAAAATAAACAATATATCAATACATGGCAAAAATTGAATTTTATGTATGTAAGTTGGTTAAAAATGTATATTCTGATAAAAAGTCATTAAATCAAATTTTTCAGAAAAGATTTTACCTTTCATGATAGCACCTTAGTTAAATTATATGGAAATGTGAGCCAATAATTTGTTACCAATTCTGTTTGTGTTTCAGGGAATACTGTGAGTGAAAGGAAATTCTTCACATTATTTAGAATACCTATTAATTCACTTGGAACTTGGAACTTTGTAAAATTACAGTAAAATGCCAAACATAGATATAACTTGATTTTCTGTAGTCAGAAGGTATTATGATCAACACACACATTATTTCCTTTGAGAGTCTGGGAAACTTTGTTTTGTTTATAAAAGAAGCTGTTTATCTAGATAATATCTTTGTTGAACAGCAAGAGGTTTAAAATCAGAGTGTACAGTGGCTTTCGTGCTGAGTGTATTCATTATCATCCTATAAAGGAAGATAGAACACACAGGTATCCTTCATGGTAAATTATAAAATTCCAAATTTGCTCTTTACTTTTAATGCATGCACAATAAAAAGTTTTGTATTATATAAATTCAATTCTAATGTTTTCTTTGAAAATAAAAAATTATAATACACACATGCACAAAATAGCAGACGCTGTTGGAAGCTATAAGTAGTCATTGCTAATAAGCATAAAAAGGCAATTGTAAACCAACATGTTTATATTCAAAGTGGGTGAGATTCAGAGTACTGTTGACTACCACAGAGTGAAATAACAGACATGAGCTATATAATCACCAAGAAAAAGAAACAATTCAAAATAAGTATTAAATATTTCATGTGATATTTGTGTAGTTTGAGCTAATATTCCATCTCAGTTTCCATTACTGGATTATGATTCTTTTATTGCCATCCAGTGCTGCCCTCTGCATCCCTCTCATCTTGGACCTTCATGGTGGCTCCATTGATTTTACTATTTATAGAGCCTCTGAAACTAGGAACCCCATTACAACATTTCATACATAGGATAAAGACAAGTCATATGACATTTCATTTGACTTTTCCACTGGAAAGACAAGTCTCAGTAGCAGAATCAATTTTTTAGATTTTTTATTTTATTTATTGATCCTATGAAGCAGTGAAGATAGAGACTTTAGAATTAATGTGATGCTCATTCAACTTACTCATCCACGTTAAATATTGTAATTTCTTGTCCATACTTATCATGTAATTTTTTAGTTCAGGTAATCATTAATTCTGTGTTGTAATATGTTATAGATTTCTGATATTTATTAAGATATATTATTGCCTACCTGGGCCATTTGTATGCTTATTTTAAGAGTAATGGTAGTATGAGTGTTTTCTAAATTTTAGTTTATTTATTACATATATTTTAAAATTTCACTAAACTGCATAAAACAGGAATTATGTATAAATTAAATCTCCATAACTCTTAACTAGTCAATAAATAAACACAAATGTATAAACTATGAGAGAGTATGTCACTGGTATAAAATAAAAGGAAATATGGGTCTGAGTCTAAGTCAGTATTTCAAAGTTGAAGATCCTTATTGCATTGTGTGTCTCTCACCCACTATTGAGACCTAGAAGCATGTTACAGATGAGGAAAGGAGCAATGTCCTGGGAGATAATGACTTTACCTAAATAGATGAAGCAGCAGTAAAAGATGGAATATTATAATGTCTTCTGATTCTCAACCTAATGATACACAAATTTGTGAGTCTTTTATAGTCCATACTGTTGCTCTATAATTTTTAACTTTGTGACGCTTATGAAGACAAGTCTGCAAATAAAAGTTCTTTTGAAAGCCACCTATGTAAGTATGTAAGTCTAGTATAATTCAGATATATTCTATTTTATTTTCTTTTGTTTCAATGCAATACAATAATTGCACTTATTTATAAATGAAGAATTATGTTTTAACACTGTTGCACATTATGAAATTTTCAAACTAGACATTTTTAACCTAAAACATTTTTTTATTTCTCTGCAGTAATGACATTCACACTCATCTTTTTTTTTTTAGATTGTATAGTAACTTATTAACTTTGAACTTTCTTTTTTTTTCCTTCTTTTTTTGTATTTATCAAAAAAACAGTAAAAAGAATTTAAAATGCAGAAGAGTTAACAATAACTATACAGAGGATAAGAATCATAAGCATGGCTTATCAAGGGTAGAAATACAAATAAGATTGCTACACATATATTTTCTTTGTGTTCAGCTTTCCCTATATATCCTTATTCAAGGTCTCTTCCCCCTCCCAACACATCTGG